>JAHKKF010512113.1:8416-21955 GCA_019740295.1 Labeo calbasu | reverse complement strand
ATTCTCGGAACATTCCGACTTCATTCTCGGAACATTCCGACTTCATTCTCGGAACATTCCGACTTCATTCTCGGAACATTCCGACTTCATTCTCGGAAGTTCTCGACGTTATTCTCTGAACATTCCGACTTCATTCTCTGGACATTCCGACTTCATTCTCGACTTTATTCTCGTAAATTATCCACTTCATTCTAGGAACATTTCGACTTCATTCTAGGAACATTCCGACTTCATTCTCGTAAGTTCTCGACTTTATTCTCGTAAGTTCTCGACTTTATTCTCTGAACATTCCGACTTCATTCTCTGAACATTCCGACTTCATTCTCGGAAGTTTACGAATTTATTCCCTGATTATTCCAAAGTTATTCTGGAAACATTCCGACATTATTCTCGGAACAGAAAAAAGGCTAGACTAATCGATTTGTGGGATTTAAGAATCGATACTGTTTCGTAAAAATGAGAATCGATTAAAATCGAGAAATTGATATTTTTTGCACAGCCCTAGTATCAACCATAAACCTTTAAATGGTAGTCTCAAAATACACTTAATTTTATAAAGTACCTTTAGTAAGTTTGTAAGGTAATTCTTCAGAAATTCCTTCAATCTCTTGTAGAGTTCCAGCCCCACAAACTGAGCTCCTCCAGGTGTGGGGGTTTTCTTCGAAGGTTTGGACGGGGGGGCACCAGCACCGCGGGCCTGATTTGACTGATGCACACTAGTGCAATAATTATACACATGACTGAAAATCAGGAAGTTAAGGACACAACAGACACTAGACAAGTTTTTAAAAATGAATTAGCAATGAAACTGCAATTAAGGATACGTGTAGAGCTCCATGTAGCGTGACTTGGCCATGCTCTGGCGGGTGTACACCTGCTGGATCCCCGCCCGCAGATCATCCCAGATCTGGTCCAGCCCGATCTGCTTCAGACCGTGGGGGGTCTGGGTCCGGTTAGACGACATCCTCTCGGCACTGCCGCTGTGCGTCTGACGCTCCTCCTGACGTTTGATTGGTTCTTGTGCCTGTCACTCAAGAGCTACTCCTCCATAGGGTCAAGTGGTTAGAGAGGACGAGGAGAGGCGACCCTCAGGGAACAGCGACGGACAGGAAAGAAACCTGTGAGGAACAAGAAAAGGAGTTACACAAGCTGTTGGAATCATGTAGGACTAAATACATTTGAGCAAATGAGTCTCTCGAGTGTAGTCTGTGTCCATTCATAATAGAAATATAACAGGAATCTGCTATCAGATGCTCAGATCTCAAAAAGACAGCAGCAGCAGTTTTTCCTGGGATAAACATTCCTTGTATGGAATGTACTGTTCATTATATCCTGGGGTTCCCTTCTTGTATCCATGGCAACAACTTAAGGAACAGAAAATATTCCGCTAGGAGCTCTGAGCCACAGCCGGTGCTGTATCCAAGCAAACTAACAGCGTTCTGCCATTAGATCATGACATAGAGTGATCTACTCAGACAGAACAGCGCACCTGTGGAACAGCAGAACATCCGGACACACATTTGATGATTTTCACTTTATAATTTAAAAACATGACCAGAGCAGCTGAACATGGTAATTACATTATACAGCAACTCTAATGAATTAGAGATTTTGCAGCACAAAAAAAAACAGCAAAAACAGCAACATTTTAAATTATTTTTACTATTAAAAATAACCTTCTATTTATAGTTTTCTCTCCCTCTAGTATTCTATTTATATATATTTTTAAAATGTAAATTATTCCTGTGATTTCAAAGCTGAATTTTTAGCATGATCCTTCAGAAATCATTCTACTTTTCTAATTTGCTGGTTAAAAAAAACACATTTATTATTATTAATATGTTGAAAACAGCCGAGTAGAATTTTTTCAGGTTTCTTTGATGTTCAGAAGAATAGCATTTATCTGAAATCTTTTATAACATTTAAAATGTCTTTATCATAACTTTTTCAACAATTTAAAGCATCCTTGCTAAATAAAAGTACTAGCTTCTATAATTTCTGGAAAAATAGCTTTGATCACAGGAATAAATGACATTTTAAACTATATTCACATAGAAAACAGTTATTCTAAATATGAAAAATATTTCAAAATTTTACTGTTTTTGCTGTACTTTGGATCAAATAAATGCAGGCTTGGTGAGCAGAAGAGACATAAAAAAAAAAAAAACATAAAAAAGCTTAGTGTTTAAAAACTTTTGACTGGTAATATATATATATATATATATATATATATATAATTTATATAAATACACGCACATAAAGGACAGTTAAAACTAATGCTACAATTATTACCTGTTTTTTTTCTCAAGTTCACTGCTAAACTTAATCTGATTTCTCATCTCTGCCCTCTCCAGATGTCTAATGATCTCTGCTGAACTCTAACACTCTCCTCATCTGACTGACCCTTACTTCATGATGTTCATGAGAGCCTGTCTACAATGTGAGTAAGCGAAATGTCAGAACTGAACATCTAGCTTAATTTTTCACAACGTGAGCGATGTAGTTTTGTCGAATCTCTCGCAGTTCGTCGTGTACAATCGCCAGTGAGGGCGATTCATTAACTACGAATTACGATTGTGTTTATGTTTTCAGCAGAACAGTCCAATAAAACCGCACATAGAATTAAAAGTTGCCTAATTATATGTGCTTCATGTAAATACAATCTGACTGATGAGGCCTAACCTCAAAACACACCACAGATACTCTGTAAAACACGTAGAGATCCGTTAATACAAGCCAGGAGAAAACAAATACATAATGCAAGAGCACTTATGATAATAATTTATTAATTATCGCTAATAACTCTGCGTGTTTGTGTTCAGGATTAAAGCTAAAGCTAACCGCTAATCTCGCGCTCTTACCATCATCCAGAAAGAACGACACACGTAAACATGAATCTCCAACAACGCTCCGGATCTTGATTGACAATATTCCGTTTTATATATCACACACGTGTGTGACGATCTTTATTTTCGACTAATAAAATAAAAAAGAGCGACGCCGAAACAACGAACACAGAAAAACTCCGTCAGCGCGTGCTCACGGAAACACAGTCCCCCCGGAAACAGAGACAAACTCCGTCAGCAAGCGCGTCGCCGGAAAACAGCGACTGTGGTCGAAGGTTCCGCCTCGGTTTTGTGTCACACGAATTAGGTGAGTAATGAATAATTTTGATAATTATAGGAATGACTGATTATGGACTTTCGCATTTTATATAGGCACAAATGTTCACTATTCACCGCGGAGTCAAATCTCACCGGACAGAATTCAGTGCACAATGACAAATAACTCAACTATTAATACATAAACATGTACTAAAACACATTTATCAAAATTATTCTTTGCCGTTTGTCACCCTTTGATTATAGTCAGCACAACTTAATATAAAATCAAATTTTCAGTTTGCACGTACGTCACGATTTGGTCAGTTACCCCGATGTGCGGCCATACTGGTGATACTCGGATGTAAACAACAGCATGGATTGCACAGTTAATGTATTACTGAATACGTTGTTCTGCTAATTTATGCGTAAAAACGTGTGGAAGCTACTAAATCATATAGAGAAGAACTTAGTAAGCAAGAAAGGGCGCACTATTTTGACAAACTAAAGTTAATAGGTGGTAAAGATACATACGAGCAGTATTAATTAAGATATTAACCTAATATTTCACCTACCTGATCGGAAATGATATGAACAAACACAAATGTTGTCAAGATTCTTGCCCTGGAAATCCTGATTCAGTTTGGCCAATCACAAATGCCTTTTGTTTCTCACACAGAAGTTTTTCACACTCTTCTTGATTTTTTATAACTTTTGTCAGTCTATAATACTCCAAATGTTTTTCCTGATCTGACCGATTAGTACAGACCAAAACATGACAATAATTGACCATTTTCAGCAGCAATAATCAGCAAAATATGCAAGTTTCCGTCAGTTCAGTGGCATTGTTTATGTTCAGTGCCACCAATATGGCCGATTGAAGACGCATCATGCTGTTTTCATTCAAATGTTCCATATAACATATGCATAAACATCTCTGTATTACTATCTGATACCATAATTTTACCATACTACCACCACCATACATTACAGTATCGAAATTAATGGTTGGATGTAGACATACTTACATTTTCAGAAATGAAATAACCAATCAGACTGTTTACTAAAATTAAGCAATTTAGTGTAAGAAATCTTGCCTAACATTATAAGCGGACTTTAGAAGAAAATACGTAAGATGTGGCTTCTTTAAAATTAACATGAACTATAATGATCATAATCATAATGAGACAACCATATTAAACACAACTGTCACTCATTCCCTAAAAAAAAGTTTTGTTACAAAAACAATCCAGTAGTTTATTGGGATTTGCATGTGTTCATTATTGGAGAGCCAGTTTCTTTACAACCCTCAACATGAAATGACATTTCATCATATACATGAGCATTTAAAAAAAAAAAAAAACAGGAAAACAAATGATTGCATTATGTTATAATAAAATCACAAAGTAATTCTGATGTGACAAACCTTAATAAATAAGCAATTATGTTAATTTAAAAGACCAATTGATATATTGGTAATGCATAAAGAGACATTAAACATGTTAATAATCAATGAAACAACCCGAAATGTACAGAAAGCAACATTATCATAGTGCTTTATTATAAACCAGGTTTTGTAATCTATCTGATGGTTGAATAATACTCTTGTTAGTGAATTCACATGAGCGTAGAAGAAACTCTTATGAGACCATGTTAATAAACTGCCAGTGTAAATCAGACATAGTTAAAGGGATTGATCGCCCAAAAATAAAAATTCTATTATCATTAACTCACCCTCAAGTTGTTGGTCCCCATTGACTTCTATAGTATAGAAAGAAAATACCCACATTCTTCAAAACAGGTTTGGAACAACTCAAGGGTGAGTAATTGACAGAATTTTATTCTTTGGGCGAACTATCCCTTTAAGAAATAAAAAATGACTTAACCAAGCACAATTAAGACAATATTAAAAATGGTTTGTACATAAATTTGTGCTGCTGATTTCAAATGAGCAGTGCATTAAACTGCAAAACACACAAAAAAGTCGTCTTTCTCCTATATTAACATGTAAGGGTCATCAAATATCACAAAATCCATGCTTGGCCAGAAGAAACCTTGAACCTTTGAGGCACATTAAAAGACACTGGAGCAATGATTCATGATCATTTACTACTGAACACATCTGAACTAAAAATCTAGGGTTTTCATGTTTTTTAAGAGCATCTCGTTATAAAAGCCCTCTAAATGGCCTGCCATGTTTTCCATAGAGTTCGAACAAGCACTTAATGGAGAAACAGATAAATAACACTGAATTCTGATAACTATAAAGAACATTTAGCATGAGATACAAAAGTGCTGCAATAACATTGATGAATGATTCAGAATGCCGTTGATTACCATGCTACAATATATTATTGTCCTGAAGATGCTGACAACAAAATGTTTAAATACAATCAAATGTCATTATCAGAAACATAAATATGCATCATTCTGTACACATTCCGTATTGTGTTATTGGAGTGCATTCATAATTGCTGAACACACACTTGTTAACAGACCAGCAGTATTGCAATGATAAAAATGCATCAGTTGTTTTTGTTTTACTGTCGTCGTCCCATATGGAATATGCCTGTTATCATGTGTGCATGGGATGAATTTGATCTCACAGAAGTCCTTGTGCTGTATTCACTTACATACAAAATAATTACAGAACAGACATGCCAGTCAGTGCACAGACGTCTTGCCAAGTGTCCGTTTCACATCGGCTACTCGAAAAGCTCAGTATGACCTTTTAATGTATTCCTCGATGCCATGTCAGAGGACGAAGGCCCGCCCAGGGGGTGTGGCTAAATGAACCACTCCTTCTTGCTCTCATCAATGGTCTCTGTGAAGGCGGGGTCGTTCACGATGATGGCTGCATCAGCGCAGTCGGCAGACTCCGCCCCTTTGGCCTCGTTGGTGTGGTAGGAGCCCTTGTGATGGAACATGTGACGCACCAGGAACACCAGCGTGCAGAGGATGGTGAAAATCACCACTGCGATGATGCCTACGCGAGTGAGAAATTATATTGAAATCATAATTGTAATAATGAATCGTGTCATTAAATAAGTTTAGAGATGTCCTACAGCAGTGATAACATAATTATTTTAACATTATTACTCTATTTTATTATTGTTATATTATTAAATAATAATATTAATGATTACAATGATGAATTTTAAGTAGCACAGGTATATTTTAAGCAATAGCCAAAAATACATTGTATGGGTCAAAATGATCATTTTTTCTTTTATGCCAAAAGTCATTAGAATATTAAGTAAAGATCATGTTCCATGAAGATATTTTGCAAATTTCCTACCCTAAATATATCAAAACTTTGATTTTTGATTAGTAATATGTATTGCTAAGAACTTCCTATGGACAATTTTTTTTGCACCCTCAGATTCCAAATATTGTCCTGTCATAACAAATTACACATCAATGGAAAGCTTATTTATTCAGCTTTCATATGATGTATAAATCTCAATCTCAATTTAAAAAAAATTACCATTATGACTTTTTTTGGTCCTGGTCACAAATATGAAATCAGATTATTATACATTACATCTTGATGATTTTATTATTTATTTTGAATAATTTATCATTATTTGAATAATGCTTATATTAATATTTTAATATTACATTATATTTTAATATTTTTTATAAATATGAATATCATATATTTAGACAGTGATATTAAAATAATGATTGCAATGATGAATCATATAATTAAAATCAGTATAGAAATGTTCTACACAAATAATAAAATATTATAAAATTGTTCACATTATTTTAATGATTACATTCAAATTATGTGAATAATATTTATTATACTGATATTATAATATTACATTGTATTTTAATATTTCATAAATTATTACATATTTAGACAGTGATATTAAAATAATTATTGCAATGGTGAGTCATATAATTAAAATTATTCAACCAATGATAAAATATGATGAACGTAGATTATATTATTTCAATGATTAAATTCTAGCTATTTTAATAGTTATTATATTGATATGTTAACATTATTTTATATTACAAATAATATTATATATTATATTATATACAATGATATTACAAAAAGGATTGTAATGATGAATCATATCATTATCAGTTTAGAAATGTTCTACATCAATGATAAAATCTAATTATTTTAACAATATTATTTTGATTATATGAATTATATTATATATCAAATTAAATTACAATCATGATTGTAATGATAAATCATGTCATTAAAATCAGATTAGAAATGTTCTACACCAGTGATAAAAAGAAAAAAAAATCTAATTTTAACAATGTTATTTTGATTATATTGTATTATATTATATTATATTATATTATATTATTAGAATCATGATAAATAATATAATTAAATTCAGTTTACAGATGTTCTACAGCAATGATAAGATGTCAAAGCCTAGGAAATATAATTGTTGGTTGGTTATATTTAAATTTATTGCTATATCAGTAGATACGGATTCGACAAACAATAAAATACATAGAAACATTTTTTAAAATCTAAAAATATTCTTTGCATGTATTTATGATAAAAACTGTAATAGTTTTCTAGATGCAGCTTATAAAATAAGTCCTTCAAAGTTTGTCTTGATAAAAATTTTCTTATGACATTAAAAATTAAGCAGTCCCTAAACATAGGTTTTATGAAAACGTTAGCACTGATAACATGCATTTCTAGTGTCCTATTTTGACACGCATACCTAATATAAGCATATTACGAGCCTAACTGTGGTTTGATTTGAAAAAAAAGAGCTTATTTAAAATGTGTAACAGTATTATACTCGATCAGTATATCACCTCCAATTATTGCAGAGTCTCTGTTGACGCCATCACGGCTGACTCGCTCCTCATTGAATGGGAACTGGGTACCGGCTTGAAAGAAAGAGAAAAAAAACACAGTTTCTCTAAACTTGACACTCCCTTTCACTGAATTTCTTGGCACAGATGAAGTACAGAAGGTCAGTGGAACATGTAGGCAGATGAGTGTATCTTTGCACGCGCTCAAGTGTTTCTCTCAGGAGGAGTTGGTGGGCTGCTGTTGGCAGGGGAGCAGATCTGAGACCAACCGTCTGCTCTTTTCATCTGCCGTCTCCACAGGCTCCGAACGACATACTCCACAAATATCCACGAAAGCTCAGGGTACTCAGTGTCATGGGTGTGGGCATACACACACACACACAACTGCTATCTGTCTATGTATCTATCGCAAGATCACTCATCCCCTGTCTTATTTCAATCTAAATTTAGTTTATTGTTATGACAATAACAGTGAATTCATATTTCTCATGCATTTGAAATTTAACTGTGTATACTGAGATATTTAAGTAAATAAAGTAAAATAATGCAAAGAATATTTATTATTCTAATATTGATTAATAATGATTATTCTAATATTTCCATGCTTTTGAAATTCAGCTGTGTATACTGAGATATTTAAGTAAACAAAGTAAAATAATGCAAAGAATATTGATTATCCTAATATAAAATGAGAAATATATATAAATATGAATATAATATATTGTACAATTACAGTTGTGTACTGTTTAAAATATTTAGAGTTTAAATATAGATTTATTATTTTAATGTATTAATAATAATACTAATAACACATGTTCATTTATTTATTAATATGATAATGTATTTTATTATAAGATAACTAAGAACTATCTAGGTAACTAAGAAAATAATAATAAATGTAATATGCATTGGGAGTGTGACATTAATTTAGCAGGTATATCTGAACTATGAACTCAAGATTAAAAATATGACTAAAAATGATCTCGATTCTTTCTATGTGGAGGTAATGTGTTTCCCATTCCTTAACCTTAAATATAAAAATAACCCTCTCACAAACCTCACTGGAGGAGACAAATGTAAGTGATTTTTTAGGTTTTAATATCCTTGTGGCAACACAGGCAAAACCTGCTTGGCACACACACGTAAAAACAAACAGGAATGTACCGCAGTAATCCTCTCTACAGGGAAGAAATCACATATGTCTTTTACTAAAAATCCAATTTCTTCCAGGCAACCAGAAAAAGTCTCTTTATAAGAAATATTTTCGTACCTGCATCAAGATTTATAGCGAAATTCTATAAATATTTTTTTCTGCTCAAGAGCAAAAGATAAAGTGGAAATGCCTCAATATCTCCATCTAGTTTCCCTACCTAGGGGTTTGCTAGCTCATGTCTGACGCAGATCTTTATGATGTCCTGCTGATTCAGGTCTGAACATTGATTTCTTTCTTTTATCTCCATTTTGCTCTCAACCAGATTATAGATTGTTATAGATTATCAGTTTCCGGAGAAACCAACCTCCACAGATTTGGAGAAATCTACCATTACATCACTTGCTTACCAATGGCAGTGAATGGGTGCCGTCAGAATGAGAATGCAAACATCTGATAAAATCATCACAATAATCCACACGTAATCCACACTACTCCAGCCCAACAACTAAGATCTTGTAAAGTGAAAAGCTGTGTGTTTTTTAACAAACAAATTCATCATTCAAACATTAAGTTCAAGCCATTGCTTCTGTTTAAAATACATTCTGTCCTCTGTCTACAATATTGCTTTCTCCTGTGAAAAGTAAGTCTCCTCTGAATCAGAATCTGTCTTAAAAGCAAAAACATCCCAAAACAGTTTTACAAGATGTTAACAGGACTGGAGTGGTGTGGATTACTTGTGGAATATTGTAATGTTTTTATCAGCTGTTTGGACTCTAATTCTGACGGCACCCATTCACTGCAGAGGATCCATTGATGAGCAAGTGATGTAATGCTACATGACTCTAATTCTGACGGCACCCATTCACTGCAGAGGATCCATTGATGAGCAAGTGATGTAATGCTACATTTCTCCAAATCTGTTCCAATAAAGGATAGCCTGAGTGTGAGTATATTTTCAGCAAATTTTCATTTTTGTGTGAACTAGTTCATTAAAAGAATTAAGGCCACCATAAAGAGTTTTTTTATTCATTATTTGGTTACCTGAGTGTGGGTGCCAAGGGTCAAAGACTGCAGACATTGGTGGTACTGTGAGTGGAGACGCCCCGCAGTTGGATTCCACCAGGACTCCCTGTACGGAGGCTGTGGAGGGCACTCCGGTCCTCAGGGCGGCCTTCAACGGGGCGATGCGGTTGAACTGCACTCTGGAGAGACAACCCACGAATCCTGGGGTGTTATATCGCTCTATCAACACCGGATCAATCTGACCTGTTTCTGAAAGACAAAGAAAAAAGCAGAAAATATCAGATGGAGGAAACAATTGTGTGTGAGTGTAAAAATAGTGATAAAAGATATGTGACCCTGGACCACAAAACCAGTCATAAGTGTCAGTTTTTTTTTAAAACTGAGATTCATACATCATCTGAAAAATAAGTACATAAGCTTTCCACTGATATATGGTTTGTTATTTGAAAATCTGGAATCTGAGGGTGCAAAAAAATCAAAATACTGAGAAAATCGCCTTTAACGTTGTCCAAATGGAGTTCTTAGCAATGTGTATTACTAATCAAAAATTAAGTTTTGACATATTTATGGAACATGATCTTTACTTAATATCCTAATGATTTTTGGCATAAAAGAAAAATCAATAAATTTGACCCATACAATGTATTGTTGGCTATTGCTACAAATATACCCGTGCTACTTATGACTGGTTTTGTGGTCCAGGCTCACATATGTGTTATAAAATGAATGACCTGAAATCTTATTGGATGAGCATCTAAAATCTGATTTAAGATTAAAAATCTACAATATCATCTACAATGCTATTGAAACGTTTGGGGTCAGTTGTTGAAAAAATTCTCTTTAAAGGGGTCATCAGAGGCCCATTTTCTACAAGTTGATATGATTCTTTAGGGTCTTCATGAAAAGTCTATAATATACTTTGTTTAAAAATTCTCAATGGTTGTGTAAAACAACACCATTTTTACCTTGCCAAAATCAGCTCTGCAAAATTCATCCTGTTCTGATCGAGGCTGCTTTAAATATTAATGAGCTCTGCTCGCCCCGCCCCTCTCTTCTCTCTGTGGAGTGACGACCCTGTTTACTTTAGCCGCTAAACTTGCTAACTAGCACGTTATTAGGAAAGGTGATTGCAGAGATTCATAAAAAAAAAACCTTATACTCACTTCTGCTGTAAGTGAAGCTGGATCACAAATGATTTGCGCGAATATAGACGGATATATGTAGATCGGGAGGCGCATTCCCTTCACAAACAAACATAACCCACTGCATCTTCAGTGGCTCAGATGTCGGGAGTAAATGACGACCACTATGTTCATTATTGCATCCAGCAACACAACACCTCAATCGCTCAATCGGAGATATTCTTGTCTAACCTACATCCGAGCTAATGCATTTTTATACATGTGGGAAGAGAAAAAACCTGCTCTGTCCTTAATTATCCTCATCTTTTCTTCCAATATATTAAACATCACACAAAACACCCAGCTACAAAAAATGACACCTGAAGAATTAACAAAACTAATATTCTGAATATAAGGCATTTTATGAACATTACCTGTTTGCGATCGCAGATGTGGAACAGCGTATGTCTTTCCAACACGTAGCAGGTCTTGCAACTCAAAGCAAAACACACGACTTCTCCTTTCTGTCTGTCTCTTTCTCAGTCTACCTATGTGTAAGCCTGACTAACAAACTGTACAGTTCCTTTTGTCTAAACTTCAAGCAAAATAGCTTTTAAGAAATATTACTGAGCTTTATCTGAGTATAGATGCAGAGACCCATCACACGTTCAGCAGCTTTGTGTGTGTGTAATGCAGCTCAGGGCGTTCCGGCTCATTTCTGCTAGAAACGTCTGCAGGAAAACCTGGAGACTGGATTTGAGATCAGGAGCAGAACCCGGAGTGTTTACATAATGATGTCAGGATATACAGTCAGAGTCCAGTGAAGGGACAAGCAGGAGACTGAGATTCTTGGTCAGTATGAATTACGATATCATTTTATGCTAAGTGACAAGTTAATAGGGCCCGAGTAGTTTCTTCTTTTTCTTCTTCTCCACAATGAATCGCATTGTTGAGGGCCTAAACATGCTCAAAAACTCATGAACTTTGCACACATGCCAAAAGTGGTGAAAATTTACATCTGATGTGGGGTTCAGAAGTGGGTGTGGCAAAATGGCTTGATAGCACCACCTATAAAATTTCAACGAAGTGCCCCTCGAACTACGTTTCACATGCATGTACAAAATCTGGTATACACATGTAACACACCAGTACCTAACAGCCAACAGGAAGTCTGTTATTTTGAGTTTTCGCTGCAAGTTTTTGTACCATTTTTGCCATTTTTAGGCATTGTATTTAAACAAGCTCCTCCTAGATATTTTAACAGATCAACACCAAATGTGGTCAGTATAATCCAAAGCCATTTGAGACGTTAAATTACGAAGATCTTAAGTTTTCGTTGAAGGGCGTGTTCAAATTTTTCGCCATGAAACAGGAAGTTGATATAACTCAGGCATGCAATGTCTGATCTGCCCCAAACTTCACATGTTTGATAAGACTCTGGACCTTAAGAGATGTGCATGCCCATTGCCCAAATTCAGTTATAGTCATAGTCATAGTTTTACACTGTAATAAACTACACCTTGAGATTTAATGACATCAACATTACATTTGGTCAGTCTAATCTAAAGACGTTTTCCAGTCTGTGGCGGCCTGACAAATTTCAGTGTTTTGCCTTGGAAAAAGAAGTTGTTGTAACTAGGGGCGGCAAAGGATTAATCGCGATTAATCGCATACAAAATAAAAGTTTGAGTTTGCCTAAAATATGTTTACTGTGTGTAATTATTATGTATATATAAATACAAGCACAGTCATGTATATGTTTAAGAAATATTTACAAGTATACGTATTTATTATAATTTTTATAGAATTTATATTATATATAAATACAAATATTTTGTACATAACATATTTCTCCTAAATATCTACATTAATTTTGTGTATTTATATATACATAATAATTACACACAGTATACACACATATATTAGGCAACTCAAACTTTTATTTTGTATGCGATTAATCGTGATTAATCATTTGCCAGCCCTAGTTGTAACTTGTTGTTTTTGTTGCAATACAATATCCGATCTGCCCCAAACTTCACACATTCGATAAGAGTCTTGGCCTGAACACATCTGAAGGCCAATATTCCTTTATAATTATAGCACCACCTGCTGGAAACAGGAAATGACTTGTTTTACACTAACTTAAACATGCGAAGTCCGATCTGCTTCCAAACTTCACATGTTTGGTAAGAGTCCTGGCCTGAAGATACCTCTCTCTCTCCTTCGGCTTGCTCCCTTTATCAGGGGTCGCCACAGCGGAGTGATCCGCATAGCCGATTTGGCACGTTTTACGCCGCATGCCCTTCCTGCCGCAACCCAGCCCTAACTTGTGCAT
>JAHKKF010512112.1:7449-18121 GCA_019740295.1 Labeo calbasu | reverse complement strand
TATATATAATAAAAATAAAAAATATATATATAATAATAATACAAAATCAAATAAATGCATAAGCAATAAACATATGCAAAAAATATATTTTTAAAGTGTAAATAAAGCATTTCATTTAAATATATATAGTTTTTCTGAATATCATTTCATATCAACTTCAGACTACACTGTAAAAAATAAAAAACACAATTTGTTGAGTCAGCTTAAAATAATTTGTTACCCTGCTGCCTTAAAATTTAGATTACAATTTAGATATTTCTGTTAGCTAAACTTAACAGATGGGTAAGTAACCCTTACAATTTTAAGTTGATGCAACTCAAATATCTAAGTTGTCAATTAGTATAATTTAACATTTCAAGTTGAATATTTTTTTTTTAGTTGACTGAACTTAAAATTTTAAGGCAGCCAGGTTACAAATTATTTTAAGTTGACTCAATAAATTGTTTTCTACAGTGTATCATTTCATTTTTCTTTACATGGTTTATTAATGATACATTTACTTGAGACAAAAGAAATCAAAATTAAGCAAGATTATGCTTAAAACAAAACAAAAATAATACAATCTGCCAGTCAATTATGCAAAAATATTTTGAATATATGTATTTAGACACAATTTAAATTTAGTACATTTATTTAAGTAATAAAGTCATTTTCCAACTCAAGTAAATGTATCTTGAATTAAGAATGCTTAGATATTTGTGACCCTTATAAAAAAAAAAAATCAAAATACTGCAACAAAAAAAAAAATCTAAATACTGAGAAAATCGCTTTTAAAGTTGTCTAAATGAAGTTCTTAGCAATGCATATTACTAATCAAAAATTAAGTTTTGATATATTTACGGTAGGACATTTACAAAGTATTTTCGTGGAACATGATCTTTTGCCAAATTATTTTCGGCAAAAAAACAAAAAATATATATTTTGACCCATACAGTGTATTTTTGGCTATTGCTACAAATATACCCATGGTACTTAAGACTCTCTTTTTTGTCCATCTATTATATTTCTGTTTGTTTTGCTGTCTTGCTCTGTTCCCACCGATATCCTTTCATCATTTCTGTTTCCCTTTGACGGTCTGTCCTGTTGTATTGTTTTTCTTTGAAGCTCTCTCTGTCTCTGTTTTGCTGTGATCTTGACAGGCTCAGAGTTGGAGTGTGTTGCTCCTTTAGCAGCTCATCATGATGACTCAGTCCTGCTGGAGAGCAGCTGCTTCTTTTCTGTGCTTTATTATTATCGACATTTATGAACACAGAACAGTTTTGGGTCTCGCATGCTTTTAGCTGCCTATTATAGCCATGGGACCCTTTGAACTGAGCTTGGTAGTTTATTGAAGTCATTAAAATGCTGTGTCACAGATACTCCGTCTCAGAGGGTTCAGTTTCTGCTGGGCACTGAGGATGATGATGAAGAGCACATACCACACGACCTCTTCACTGAGCTGGATGAGATCTGCCTACGTGATGGAGAGGACGCTGAGTGGAGAGAAACCGCCAGGTACTGACCCATGTGACTCAGTCATGTGATATCACCTGTTTGGATTCAGTCATTCAATATGCACTTATGGGTCAATGACAAATAATGATGTCTGAGAAGATGAAAAGCATTTTAAAAATAAAGCAAATGCTATTTTTTTTTTTAGAAAATAATAAATATATAACAATCTTTGTAATCCTGATTTTATCCAGTGTCTCCACAATCATCTAGTAAAAAGTAAAAAAAATATTTCCATGAACTTTGCATAGAATATGCATGGCTCCAGGTTGGTTAATTAACACATTTTTTTTTTTAATTGAATTTGAATTAAATTTTTTTTTAATAAAATATTTTTTTTCTGAAGGTTATTCGATTTGACAGTTAAAGATCTTATCATGTCATAAAAAGGTCAAAATAAAAATAAAACTGAAATGAAAAAATGAAAATGTAGGCAAAACAGAACTATTTTTTTTTAAACTAATAAAAATGACAAAAGCACTTAACATCACTAAAACTGAAAATATTTAAAAAAAAAAAAAGCAAATAATAACCTAATATTTTTTTCTGCAGTGAATTATTTTATTTATTTATTTATTTATTTTATTTTGTTTGTTTGTTTGTTATACAAACAAATATATGGATGTTATATATGGAAAATTTATTTAGTAATATAAGTTTATATTAAATGTGTTTTATTTTTAATTATTTATTTTTAATATTTTTTCTTGGGATTATTTAATTTGACAATTAAAATATCTTATAAAAAAGGTTAAATTAAAACTAACACTGACATTTAAAAAAGTAGGCAAAATAGAAATATTAAAAAAAAACTAAAACTAATAAAAATGACACATCACATTAAAACTTAAGCTAAATTAAAGTAAAAACTGAAAATATAAAAATAAAAGCAAATGTAATAAATGAATAAACTATAATAGTATATAAATAATACTAAAATAACACTGTTCAAATATTGTAGTTGGGTGTTTTTGATCAGTGTCTCCAAAAAATCGTGTATTAAAAAGTGATAAAATATTTCTGTAAACCCTGAATAGAATGTTTTTTTTCCCTGAGGTAAATCATTTATTTATTTATTTATTTATTTATTTGTTTGTTTTTTTATTATTTGTTTTGCTTTTTTCCCTGAAATTATTTAATTTGACAGTTAAAAAGACAGTATGTCATAAAAAGGTTAAATTAAAACTAAAACTGAAATTAAAAGGTAGACAAAATAGAGATATAAGAAATAAAAAAATGACAAAAGCACATAACATCATTAAAACTTACGCTAAAATTAAAATAATAACTAAAATGATCAGATATTATAAAAAACAAATAAGTCATTGTAGTATAAACAACACACAGGAAGACATTTTGTTGTCATGTGACCAATGCATGTGACAAGGAACCCCAAGAACAGGAAATGACGTCACAGAATGGCCCTCATGGCCATGTAAGGTCAGTACATGAAAAAAAAATGTTAAAAACTCAGATATATCCACTTTTTAAGACACACAGTGGTTAGTTCTGAACATAACAGTCCAGTCATTTATATGTTTTCCAGGTGTAAGGAAATTATTTTTATTCTTGATGATTACACAGATATAGTGTCATTAATTCGTTTTTGTAAAAGAATGATATAGATGTTTTTCAACTAGCATAATGAATGCATAAATTACATTTTAAAGAAGCTGACACATCTTTAAACAATTTTTTTTTAAATTTCTGCTTTTTTCTCTCAGCAATCTTTGTTTGTTATTAGCCCGCAAATAATTAATCAATATTTTGACATCAATCGTTGATGTTGAGCGTCTTTCAGAGATTGATTCTTGGCTGCTCTCATATGTTTTGAGAGCATGAGTGATGTTTAATGCATTAAATCTGTTGAGCGGCATTAGTCCAAGAGAGCTGAGGTTATATAAAGAACCATTGTTGTGTAATGTTTGTGTGTGTGTGATAAAACAGAAAGGCTAAATAAAGCACTTATAACGATGACGGTTTCTGCATTGTCATATGCCATCACATCTAAATGCAAGTGCACTCAGCATAGGAATTGCTTTCATTTTTTAATTCAGTAAGCAAAGACAACATGTACTCCGGAGTGATTTTTTTCACTCTGACAATTCGAGATGTGGATTCTTCATCAGAACAGATTTGGAGAAATTTTGCATTGCATTTCTTGGATCCACTGCAGTGAATGGGTGCCGTCAGAATGAGAGTCCAAACAGCTGATAAAAACATCACAATAATCCACAAATAATCCACAACACTCAAATCAATAAATTAACGTCTTGAGAAACCAAAAGCTGCGTGTTTGTAAGAAACAAATCCATCGTTAAGATATAAGCTATATCTTCAAACCATCGCTTCTGGCTAAAATGGCTCCTCTATCTGTAATATTGCTTCCTCCAGTGAAAAAGTCATATTGTCTGAATCATGGGAGAAATATGCACAGAACAAGCACCATTTACAAGCAAGCTTTTCACTTCCCAAGACATTAACTGATAGACTGGAGTAGTGTGGATTACTTGTGGATTATTGTGATGTTTTTATCAGCTATTTGGACTCTCATTCTGATGGCACCCATTCACCGCAGAGGATCCATCGGTGAGCAAGTGAAGTAATGCTACATCTCCAGATCTGATGAGGAAACAAACTCATCTACATCTTGGGTGGCCTGCTACATTATCATTTTTTGGGTGAACTAGTTCTGTAAACATGTCTGTGTCTCTTTGTCCAGGTGGCTGAAATTTGAAGAGGATGTGGAGGATGGAGGTGAGCGCTGGAGTAAACCGTACGTTGCGACACTCTCTCTACATAGTCTTTTTGAGCTGCGAAGCTGCATTATAAACGGCACCGTCATGCTGGACATGAGAGCCAGCTCTCTGGAGGAGATTGCAGGTAATGATTTATGTTAAGAAATGGAGCATCTCATTGCAAAACTGACTGAGTACAAACACAGTGGGCTTTGTGTAAAATCTGTCATTTCTAGGTCACATTTAACCCAAAATAGAAAACAAAATGCAAAAAAGAAAATATGCTTTTTAGGGTAACATTTGCATTGTGACATTATTTTAATGTGAATTGCATTTCCCCCAAAAATGTACATTATTTATCAGTTTTTAATTTATGCTAATTAAAGATTTTCAAGAATAAAATCATTGGATCGCAGCATTTTGTACTGTCATATAGTAAGAATTACTGTATAGTAAAGAGAATCAATATTGAGTATAACGGCAATTCTAGAAAACATAAAACAAAAAAACATGCATTACAGTAATGATAGTTTGGGGAAAATGTGATTGAAAATATGCAAAATGCAAAAATAATGGTCTTTGAAATAGACTTTTCATAAAAATATAATTTGTTATTTGTGACCCTGGACCACAAAACCAGTCATAAGGGTCAATTTTTTTAATTAAATACTGAAACTGAATAAATAAGCTTTTCACTGATGAATGGTTTGTTAGGATAGCACAATATGTGGCTGAGATACAATTTGAAAATCTGGAATCTGAGGGTGCAAAAAAATCTAAATATTGAGAAAATCACCTTTAAAGCTGTCCAAATGAAGTTCTTAGCAATGCATATTATAAGTTTTGATATATTTACAGTAGGAAATTTAAACCTTGCAACATATCCTTTATGAAATCCACTCCAAAATCCCGATCGGAATCAGATTATTCGCAATATGTTTTTGTCTAAATAGTATTTGTGACCCTGGACCACAAAACCAGTCATAAGGGTCAATTTATAGGGTCACCTATATTATACATCCTGACAGCTGAAAAAAAGCTTTCCACTGATGTATGGTTTGTTAGGATATGACAATATTTGGCCGAGATACAACTATTTAAAAAAAAAAATCTAAATATTGAGAAAATCTCCTTTAAAATTGTCCACATGAAGTTCTTAGCAAAGCATATTATAAGTTTTGATATATTTACAGTAGGAATTTTGCAAAATATATTGATTTAGCATGATGATGATTTTTGACATAAAAGTAAAATAGATAATTTTGACTCATACAATGTATTTTTGTCTATTGCCTCAAATTTGACTGTGCTACTTAAGACTAGTTTTGTGGTCCAGGATCACATTTATCTCTTGATTGCATATTGAACTTTGCCCTAAACATGTTTCTGTGAGATTTACCTTTTCATTCTTTCCTGTGCTCATAAGATGTTCACCATTTTTGGTCAAATGAGCTTCCATTGTCAAATTATCACATTGTAATAAGCTGTGGATGCGTCAGTGCTCGAATGCCGCTGAGGAACACCTTTAAACTGGGTTTTACACTTTAATCTCTGTGGGATTTGTTTAAGAGAGCTAATGCCATATGTACAGACTCAAAGTGCTTAAAGCTCAGGTAATTGACACATGTATGTAGTTCTAGTGTTGAGCTAGATGAGAGATGAGCATGAGAGAGTGTTGCATATTCATTTGGATACACAGGAAAGTGTATATACTCACAGAAGGTCAAAATGTGTTGGATGAACTGTATTTTTTCATGTAATTTCAATGCACTAGAACAAGAATCCAAAAGTGAGCACACTGTTGAAATTGTGTTTATCCCTTAGTGTCAGTCATGAATTATAGAGTGTTTGCAACTCTCTCTCTTATCCATGTGAATTTTGCATTACTCAATGCTGTTCTGCATCTTCAGATACATGCAACGGATCTCTGAACAGCTGCTCCATCGCTTCTCATCAACATCAGTGTCAGTTTCTTGATGCAGAGTTCAAGGAACATCTGCAAAATAGACACAGATGAGGTTTTTGCCAAACATTTAGCACAGATTAGCCATTTAAAGATCACATTAACTCTGTATCAAGACAGCACTGTCCAGACATATGCTGTGTTAAGAATTCATCATTCTATTTATTATTCAGGTTTGAAATGAATAATTAACACTTTGGTGGCACATATGAAGATGAATATAGCATTTGTGCCACTGTTAACGTTTTACTTTGAAATTACAACAAATGTGAAAAGAGCATCTAAATGACATCTAATTTATCATCCTATGTGCCCTCTTAAGGTGTAAATGTATTACTTTTTTAATCTGGCAACACAAAAAAAAACAAACAAACAAAAAAAAAACATGGTTACTAAAGTATGGTTAAACCACAAATTTAATCATGGTATTTTAGTAAAACTGTGGTTATACAAAATAAAAACTACACTTTTACTATAAAACCAATGTTGTTTTTCTTAGGGGATTTGCAGTTTTGTATACTTCTCATAACAGTATTGACTTAATTTTGATGGTTGTACTGTTTAATAAAAAAAGAAATCTGAAAAAAAAAGATTTGTGAATCCACTCCGGAATTCCGATCTGAATCAAATGATTCACAATACGTGAAGATCCGCTCCGAAGTTCCAAATTAGATCAAGTGATTCGCGATTCGTGCACCGATGTCCCATCTGAATAATGATTCGCTAATAATTATTTAAAATCAGGACCTCGGAACGCAGATCGCGAATCATTCAATTCGCAAAATGATTCACGATCCCGCTCCGAAGTTCTGATCTAAACCAAATAATTCGCGAACCCGCTCCAAAGTCCAATCTGAATAATATTTCGCGAACCATCATTTCAGATCGTGACTGGGAGCGCGGATCAGGAATCGTTCGATTCGCGAAATGATTCGAGAATCTGCTCTGAAGTTTATATCTGACACAAAAAATTTGCGATACGTTAAGTTCGATCAAAATCAAATGATTCGCGAACCCGCTCCGAAGCCTGCGTCGCAGTGTGCATACTATCCACCCTTTCTGCCCTAAATAGTATTGAAATTTACTAGTATCACATAGGATTTAGGGTGTATAGTATGCACATTGGGACGCAGGGGAAGTCAATCAAATGATTCGCGATGCATGATCCGATTCGAGCGCTTCGAAACAGTGAATCATTTTGCGACGCAATGGTTTCGGTTTAACTGATTCGGAGATTCGAAAAGCTCAGTTACACCCTTCACTATACGTGCTTTTTAAAAACATTGCAAGTACTGCCGAAATTTGAAAATGAATTGATCTTTTGATTTGGTTTTTACTAGTGAATTGCTTGAACTGAGTGGTCGAATTCACGAGTTTGAATCAATCGGAGCGGTTCTAGCGTAAATAACTCACTCAATTGAATCGGTTTGTCTGTTCCGCTTTTAGCATCTTCAGCTATGTTTACGCGACGCTGTCAGTACTACTACTAGCTTTTCTCGCTAGTTTTATGACATTAACTGAAATAAAAGAAAAAGTGTGATGTTTACAAATAAAATATTGATATTTCCATTCCAAAGATGACTTCAACAAATCTACAGTCATATTCAGGTGAGGTAACCGGTTTACTGTTAAATACTGAAACACTCCATTAATACGGCGAGCTGCACCTCAAAATACATGTTAGATGGAAACATTTTGCATTATAATCGAGTTTGTAGCTTAATTCACTATATACTTTGCAATCTGTTTTAACAGAGTCTTTGAAGTGCTTTTGTTAACCTCTTTTTTTATTAACTGTTTTGATTACAGTTCAGTTTTTTTTTTTTTTTGTGAAACTTGTGTACTGCCGTTTTGACCAGGTGTCGAGGATAAATAAATAAAAAGGATAAATAAATATGCAATTAATGTTCTTATTTGCTGCTGATAATTTGTGATGTTGTGTGTTGAATTTTGTAGATATGGTGCTGGACCAACAGGAAGTGGCTGGGCATCTTGAAGATGATGTCAGGAAGAAAGTCAAAGAGGCTCTTCTGAAGCAGCACCATCATCAGAACCAGAAGAAACTGGCCAATCGGATTCCCATCGTCCGCTCTTTCGCTGACATCGGCAAAAGGCAGTCTGAGTCCAACTGCATGGACAAAAACGGTATTCATTTGCCTTTGCACAGAAAATACAGGAGCTTACAGGTCTGATTATGTGAATAACATCAATATACAACTACAGTTTAAAAGTTTGGCTTCGGTAAATGAATATGAACTGAGTAAGGTTATGAGCAAGGATGCATTAAATTGATAAAAAAAAAAAAAAAAAATCTTTACTAAAGGATCATGTGACTCTAAAGACTGAACTAATGATGCTGAAAATATAGCTTTGCATCAGAGTTATAAATTACATTTTAAAACATATTAAAATAGAGAACGGTTATTTTAAATTGTAATGTGTCACAATTTTACTGAGAGACTTACTGTAGTTTCAAAAACATAAAAAAACTTACCAACCAAATTTAGATTTTTAAATTTGATGTATATATTTATATTTATAAATATTTATGTTTTTAAAATATTTATTTATTTATTTATTCACTTTTTGCAAAATGGAAAAAATAAGATGTATGTTATTTAATGCAGTTGTCACTCCTAATGCTTTACACTTAAATTAAATTGTCCAGTTTATGTCCATTTGACTGTCTGTTGTTGTTGCAGTTTCATTAGAAATCTTTCACTCCCAAAAATCAACTCATGTCAGATCCACCATCTCAGAGTTTCAGTGTCTGTTGTCTTGTCTCCTCTTTCTATGTGTGTGTGTGTGTGTGTGTGTGTGTGTGTCTGGCAGGCGCTTCATCTCATCTCTTTAAGTCTCCTCTGTGGCGATCAGTTGTTTCTGATGGGAATGATGGGCAGGTCTCATGCTGTTCTCCATGTTGGCCTCTGTGCTGCTCGTCCAGTGTGTCCATCACCTCCCCTCTCCCTCCTCCATCCTCCACATCCACCCACCCAAACCAGAACCCCACCGCCTCCTTCAGCCTGGACAGAGACGACGGCTTGGATCCAGGCAACTTTTAACTTGAGAGACTTTCCCTTCTGCTGTAGTGCTTCCTAAAACATAACGTGTGAAGGTGGTTATCTCAGCGGATAGGTTGCACGTGGTAAACAAAATGTAGTCTAACATGCCAAGACAGGCTGCGAGAATGCATGATTCTCTGAGATGATATTAATAACAAATAGCAAATGTTATTAAAACAACTTCAGTAGCCATGGCTGGATTTATTTAGTTGCTTGTACCTCTAAAGGTGATTGTAAAGTTTTGCCAAAACAACAAGCCACTCATGATTTACAGTACACTGAAAAAAATATGATGTAGAAACAATTTTCACTCAGCAACTGAAAGGAGTGATGATTCAAATGACTCAGAGAATCGTTTTGCTGAACCAGTCCATTAAAATGAACTGTCTGAATGAATCGGCTCACTAAAGTGAATCCAAACATTTCTTGAGAGGAGATATTCTAATATACTTCCATCAGATAATGTCAGAATGATCATTATTATGAAACAAGTGCACATGAACAGCCTTAAAATAATAATCACTGGGGAGATGTTTTTCTTTAAGTGCATTACATGTGTGTACTGTCTGTCTTATTATATAAATATACATAAAAGCATGAAATAATGCACAGGAAGTTCCTGGAACTGAAGGAAAGGACGATTCAAATAACTCAGAGAATCATTTTGCCGAGCCAGTTAATTAAAATGATCTGTCTGAATGAATCGACTCACTAAAGTGAATCCAAACATTTCTTGAGAGGGAGATATTCTAATATACTTTATATTTCTTACAATTCTACAATTATTATGAAACAAGTGCACATGAATGACACCAAAATAGTAATCACTGGTGAGATGCTTTCCTTTAAATACAATAAATTTGTACATACTGTCAATCTTAAAATGTTAATATAAATAAATACATACAATAACGCACAAGAAGTTCCAGAAACTGAAAGGAGTGATGATTCAGGTGGCTCAGGGAATCATTTTGCTGAGCCAGTTCATTAATATGAACTGTCTAAACGAATCGACTCACTAAAATGAATGTAAACTTTTTTTAAAGGGACTTTCTTATATATTGCATTCAGATAATGTCAGAATGATCATCGTTTTGAAACAAGTGCACATAAATGGCACCAAAATAATAATCACTGATGCGATGCTTTTTTTTTTTAAGTACATTAAATGTGTGTGTACTGTCAATCTTATTATGTTATTATACACAAATGGATAAAATAATGCACAGGAACCTGGAACTGAAGGAAAGGATGATTCAAATGACTCAGAGAATCGTTTTGCTGAACCAGCCCATTAAAATGAACTGCCTGAATGAATCAGCTCACTAAAGTGAATCCAAACATTTCTTGAGAGGAGATATTCTAATATACTTCCATCAGATAATGTCAGAATGATCATTATTATGAAACAAGTGCAC
>JAHKKF010512108.1:18468-37993 GCA_019740295.1 Labeo calbasu | reverse complement strand
AAATTAAATTAAATTAAATTAAATTAAATTAAATTAAATTAAATTAAATTAAATTAAATTAAATTAAATTAAAAAGTAGTCATATGACTTGGAATACAGTGCATATATTTTTTTACATTAATTAAAGTCCATGTAAAGGCAATTCAGAGAATTGTTTCTAAACACATTATAAATATTAGAAACATTTCGCTTTCCCGCAAATGGGCGTGGTTTCGGCCCCGGCAGCAGACGCCCCCAGATTTTCAACTTATTTTATGTACTTGAGGGGTTTTCATCATTCAAATTTGGCTGGCTGGTAAACAACACATTTTTCTGTGGTGTGACAAACTCACAACACATTTAATATTTCTTTACACAGGCTGGGGATGAAGGCAAGTTCAAGGTGAATCACAGTGATTTCAGGTATGACTGAACATTGCTTCTCCTCCTATCTCAAGCATCAGTGTTACAGCTGTGTCATCATTAACTGCGCACGCCTGCATGACACAGAACTCCACTAATGCAGTATTTATCAGAACGGTGTACAGCACAGACGTGTTTAGGAGGAGTAAACTTTCAGTTTCTAGAAAAAAAGGGAGTGCTGCCAGTATCAACACAGGTGTAAAACGTTTGGGTGGAGCCAACAAAAGACAGCTAGTGTTTGTGTACAGAGTATAATAATCGAACGCAGGACCACGGCCCTCATTTTTAAAGGGCTTCGGTCATCGGGGTCCCATCCCAAAATAAATAGGCAGGTCTGATGGCATGCTGAGAATCACAGATCTGCTGTTGTTGCAATACACAAATCAAACTGATAGACTCAGCTGTGCTCAAATCACTACTCCTGAGCACTTTATAGTTAATGTTGCCGTTTACATGAGCAATTCTGCGTTCATGTTACTAATGGGTGTTTACTTATGATTCATCAGTGTTGGTTTACTTATTAGTGCACGTGTAGAGACAACTGGAATGTACTGTAGATAGTCTCTGCCTGATTAACCTGGCTGTCGCCTGCATGCTTTTAAACACTGTTCAAGCGTATCTAGACAGTTGGTCTTCTGTTACTTTGTCACTTCTCTAACCACTGTTAAGTGTTAAAGAGATTGGTTGACTCTTGCTGTGTCACTGTGGTCTTGAACAGCTGAAGAACTTGTTGAAGAGAGAAACAGAAACTCAGTAAGCTTTTTTTTTTTTTTTTTTTTACTGTTACACGCAATAATATTGATAAAAGATGGCTCGGGACATGAAAGAACTCATCACAAATTCCCCAAGTGAAAAAAGTTCAAGGCATGAACAGTGATACTCACAAATGTTTGTCTGCTCTTCCAAGAAAAAAAGCCTCGGGAGGGGGAGGGGAATGATTTTGCCAGGGCCACTGGCTCAGGCCTGCATATATTACCCACTATGTCTTTAAAAGTGTGCCAGAGACTTTACCGCAGAGGACGCCCCACATCGGGAACAATAATGGCCCTCAATGCTTACCATCTGCAGGGAGAAAAAAAGCCATTGCTGCACGTGTTCTTAGCGGCACCTCACATGAACTGACTCGCACATTACTGAGCTGGGATCATATACCTCACTGAATGCATTAGAAAACAAGTGCATGCTGAAGTTGCACATTCAGCTTTTAAAGGGAAAGTTCACTCAGAATTTACAGTTCTGTAAATATATCATCATTTACCTCACAAGGTGAATTTCTGAAAAATATCCAGCCCCAAAACGTATTATAATAATATTATTATAATAAATAATAATAATTAAATTAAAGCATTTTTGGAAGAACATAAAATAAAAAAGAAAATATTTTTAAAATTTAAATTAAAATAAATTATGTTTTTAAGAATAAACTGGGAATTCAAAATTTGAAGATTAATAAAAATAATAAAAAATAAACTAAAATCTTAAAAAGATGTAAATTAAAATTAATGTAAATTAATTTAAAGAATTTAAAGAATAGACTGTGAACTTAAAATATAAATTAAAATAATTTTAATTAAATCAAATTATTTTTAAAGAATATACTGGGAACTCTAAAAATAAAATAAATTAAAATAAGATAAAATAAAATAAAATAAAATACATTTTAAATTATAATAAAATATTTTTGAAGAATATACTGGGAACTCTTAATATAAAATGAAATAAAATCAATTAAAATAAAATATAAAAATGTGAATTAAATTAAATTAAAATATTTTTAAAGAATATACTTGGAACTCTAAAAAAAAAAAAATTAAATAAAGATATTTTGAAGAATATACTCAGAACTTAATTAAACAAAATAAAATAAATGTTAAATTTAATTAAAACATTTTTGAAGAATATACTGGGAACTCTAAATATAAAATAAAATGAAATAAAATAAAAAATTAAATTGTAAATTAAATTAAATTAAATTATTTTTGAAGAATATACTGGGAACTCTAAAAATAAAATAATATAATATAAAATTAAATAACAAAATAAAATACATTTTAAAGTAAATTTAAATCTTTTTAAAGAATATACAGCGAACTTTAAAAATAAAATAATATACAATATTTAAAAACCAATTTAAATGACATTAAATTAAAATATTTTTAAGAATAAACTGGGAATTCTAAATATAAAATAAAATGTAATAAGTAAAATATAAAAAGGTAAATTAAATAAAAAAAAATAAGAATAAACTGAGAACTGTAAAAATAAAATAAAATAAAATAAAATAAAATAAAATAAAATAAAATAAAATAAAATAAAATAAAATAAAATGCTACTGTGTTTAGTCACATATCTCACATATCAAGAGACATATGAATAACTTTTATGGTACTTTTTTTGTTTAAAAAAAATCACCTTAATGTGTTTTACAGAATAAAGAAAGCCACTTTTCTAACATTTTTGGGTGAACTATTCATTTCAGTTTGTTTAAATGTTTAATATCTCAGAAAATGCCTTTAGAAATAAGCAAAAATAAACACCCTCACAAGAGTTTGCAAATTACAGGAAAAAAAACAGTGATAGGTACTCAGGACAAAGCCTTCCAGTGAGTGTTAAGACAGAAATGGGTGCTTCCAGAAGTCAGGGTGAAGTGCAGGTTTTCTGAGAACAGATTGATGGCCCCAGCTGTCTCTTAGGAGTAAAGCAAGACAAAGCTGGGCAGCTGGTCACCTGTAGCTAAGACAAGTGCTGATACAGCACTTCTAGATCCGCTATTCAGTAGGAACCCAATTACTGCCTTACAGTCCTCCTGTATTCTTACCACTCCTGATTATAAAGTAGCAACAACTTCCGAGTATGACGTGTGCGGACAGCAAAACAAAAAGTAAATGTACACAAAAATTTTAAGGTAACTTTAGCAGAAGTTTCAGAAAATTCCAACCCTGTTTGGCAACAGAGTGCATTCTTAAGTGCCATCAGGCACAGAAGAAAATTACCCCATGATTTACTCACCCTCAAGCATAGGGGACATATTAAAAAATGTCTCTTAAAAAAGCTATAATGGCAGTGAATGGCTGTTGAGATTTTAAAGTCCAAAAAACTGCATCCATCATAAAAAGTACTCCACAAGGCTCTGGGAGTTTAATAAAGGCCTTCTGAAGTGAATCCATGCGTCTGTGTGAGAAAAATATCCATATTTAAAACTTTATAAACCATAATAACCAGAATTTAATGAAGTTTTTACTTTAGTTGCACAGTTTTGGATGGGCACATATATTAACCCTGATCTGGAAAACCCCAAAACACATAAAATAAGCTTCACAGAAGCATAACAAACTAACTTCTGCCTCTTTTGAATAATTAAGCATCTAAATTGGAGATTAAAAAGACAGAGAAGCCAAAGCTGAGTTAGACACAGGGGTTAATCTGCAGGCGGAGGAGAGCGGAGACACCCTTCCCCCCAACTCACCGCCAACCAATTACTACACAGAGCTTCTGCTTCACTCAGAGACAGACGGATCCAGCCAGTGATATGACATCATCAGATGCCCATTAAAGGAGAGTTTACTTGTTTTCTCCCCCTCTCTCTCTTGCTCTCTCTCTCTCTCTAAAGACGAGCTCAGAAACGTGAAGCCTATTTTCCCTCCGGAACTCTGTCACGGGGTGCAAAGACAAAGAACTGTTTGTTTTTTCTCATTAGAACTTTCTGTAAAACTTGGGTAGGGAAAGAGTTAACTCATATGGTTCTTATATTTAAAGAAAGGCATTTATACACTTCATTAGACTTAAATTTTTAATATTACATACTTCTAAAATACTAGGTGTATGATAACAGCTCTTGTGCTGGTATTTTCTTGGTCGCATCTGCACCGTGACTAGACACTCACTGTTTCCAATAGTTCCTTTCACTTCCAACAAACACTCATTATACTGACCCTGCCCTCAATGTGTATGTGTGTTTTTCTCCTCCACAGACTCTCTGTGCATGTCTTTGGCAGCTGAGAAGGGGGAAAAAGAGAAAAAGAAAAGATTCAACTGGTTTTGTTTACTTAGCAACATTGCAAGGCTGTAAACTAATGCCTTTAAGAGTCTGTCCCGGAGGGATTTTAGTCAATATCGCTCATGTTGATTTACAGTTTGTTGCAGACCAAATACATCTATCAATACTGATTTACCGTTTAGAGCTTGAAAGATGTCAGAGCCTATTTCTACTACACTGCAAAAAACAATTTGTTGAGTCAACTTAAAATAATTTGTTACCCGCCTGCCTTAAAATTTTAGGTTCAGTCAACTCAAAAAAGTTTAGTCAGCTTGAAATGTTAAGTTGTACTTAGTGAAAACTCAGATAATTGAGTTGACTAAACAATCTGGTTTGTTAAACTTAAAAGCTGGGCTTGTTACCCAGCTGCCTTAAACTTTTAAGTTGAATGAACTCAAATATCTAAGTTGTCACTTAGTACAGCTTAAAATTTCAAGTCGACTAAACGTTTTTGAGTTGACTGAACTTAAAATTGTAAGGCAGCCGGGTAACAAATTATTTTAAGTTTAGTCAACTCAAAAAAGTTTAGTCAACTTGAAATTTTGACAACTTAGATATTTGAGTTCATTCAACTTAAAAGTTTACGGCAGCTGGGTAACAAGCCCAGCTTTTAAGTTTAACAAACCAAATAGTTTGTTTAGTCAACTCAAATATCTGAGTTTTCACTAAGTACAACTTAACATTTCAAGTTGATTAAACTTATTTGAGTTGACTGAATTTAAAATTTTAAGGCTGTAGGGTAACAAATTATTTTAAGTTGACTCAACAAATTGTGTTTTTTTGTTTTTTACAGTGTAGTGAATTTTACTAGTGAATTTATTTCTTGATGTAACAAGTTTTAGGCATGCAAACAACAGAGTGCAAGTACGTTTTAATGATTAGGGACTAAATAACAGGTTCATTTCTTGTATCTTAATGCTTTGGACAAACCACTTTCGCGACGCAGGCCCCGTCTCTGCACAGGAACACAGAAAGTGAACGGAGGGTCATGAATTTAGAGCTGCAGAGGTTAATGATGAGTGACAAGTGGATTAAAACAGCCGTGGATCCCAGACAACAGTGGCTGACTCTGACCAACCCCCCCTACTAGCGTTAAAGATCTTTGTAGTTTCACGACGGAGTCTGATCTCCTCGCTGATCATTCATCAATGTTCAACATCTTGGTAGAAACAACAGAACGGAGGCCTACGCTCTCAGTGTGTGGTCAGATGATCGCTGTTCTTGTAACAGACTTTTATAAATAATTACAGTGTTTGGAAGATGATGCATTTTTTATTCTCACTCTCACACTTTTCTAATTATGATTAAAGGTTTAAAAAACTGATCATATTTTCCATATTAGCGTCTTTGTTTATTTTAATTTATACATATTAAATGTGCAAATTTCGAGTTTGAAATGCAATATGCAAATGTACACTGTAAAATGTATTTTTTTTTTTGATTATTGGAGGATGTTTTATGAAAAATAGTTAAATTCAGTAGCTAAATTCAATGTGTTGTCTTTATTTCTTTGTATATATTTATAAAACAAAGATTATTGGAACATGTTTTATTAAAAAAAATACTATTTCAGACTTTCTACTTAAATTTTTTTAAGTTAATTCAATAAAAGTCTGTTACTTGCTGTTTCTTTCTAAATATTTGTAAAATTTACTAGCAATGTCTGAGGGAAAATTGTTTCTTTTTTTCATGTATTATTATAATACAGTTTATAATTAAAAAAACCTTGCTTATTTTAAGATTTTAAGATTAAGACTTATATGCAATATGAAAATGTACACTGTAAAAAGTATTTTTTGAACATTTGAATAAAACAAAGATTATTGGAGTATGATTTACAAAAAAAAAAACTTTTTCAGATGTTCTACTTCAAATTTTAAGTTATATTAAATGTTGCTTGCTGTTTCTTTGTAATTATTAGTGAAGTTGACTAGCAATTTCTGAGTGAAAATTATTTCTACACCAATTTTATTACTACAATTTATAATTTTAAAAACTGATCAAATTTTTCATATTAGCAACTTTATTTTAATTTATACGTGTACAATGTGTATGCATATGTACACTGTAAAAAAGTATTTTTTTGAATATGTAAATAAAAGTCCAAGATTACTGGAGTATGTTTTGCGACTTATTCAAAATTTTAAGTTAAGTTTAGTGTGTTACTTGCTGTTTGTTTGTAAATATTTGTAAAAATTTAGCAATTTCTGAATGAATAGTGGCACTACAATTTTTTTTTACCCATTTGTTATTATTGTTATTACAGTTTATAATTTATTATTATTATTATTATTATTATTACATAAAACATATTTTTGTTTTTGAGTAAACATTTGACAAACAATATTTGGTGCAAAACGTAAATTAAAATGTAATAATGTGCATTACTGTTAAAAGGTTTGGGCTCAGTAAAACTTTAATATTTGTATTTTGTAAATATAATATTTGTGAAGAAATTAATATTTGTATCCAGCAATGGCACATCTAAAGAGACAGTAAAGATTTTACAGTGTATATATATATATATGTATATATATGGACATTACTGTTAAGACATTTGCATATTAGAATGATTTATGAAGAATCATGTGACTGAAGTGTGTGTAATGGTTACTGAAAATTCATTTTAAAAATAAATATTAAATTAGAAATTGTACAATTTTAAATTGCAATACAGTTTTAATGTTTTCAACGCACATTTCATCAGTTTTGCTGAGTATAAGAGAAAAAATCTTACCAACCCCAAACTTTTTAAGAGTAGTATATGTAGATGTTTTAATATTTATTAATATTTTCTTTAAATTGAATATCCTCCAGACTGCCAGAAAAAATGTTTTGTGAATTTTGTTTATTTTTTTCATGTCATTACATTGTTTAGCGCATAAGAAAAAAACTGTAAAATTAACATTTTGGAAAACTGATATTGTATTTATATGTTATGCTGGATCTGAAATACCAGGATTTATTTATAGACATGAATAGATATGCAAAAAAAAAAAAAAACCAGTGTGATTTTTAAAAATCACTAATCAGTTTTTATTTTTTATACCAAACTTGACCGCATATATTGTTGCTTGTTTTCACATCATTTCCAAAACACATTGCTGAAGCTCCCGTGCAATGAGCATATCTTTAAGAGCAACACAGATAAGGCAGCAAAAGTCAATACAGCGTCGAGTGTACGTCAGGTCATGTCAGCAGGACCGCAGCACTTCCTTATTGAAGTGTTTACATGCAGCACACGTGCTTTCACACTCGCTTTCCTTGAGCGCTGCTGCGGCTTCATTGCAAAGAAATCAGCTGTCAGTTGAACAGCGGGTTTTTACAAGCCTGATAACTGTACGGCAACCCCTCCGCGTGCATTCTGGTGCATGAAAACTCCCAAAATAACAAGGGGAGAATGTTTATGAGAGATTGTTTTGCATGTACTCAGATTTCACCAGCAGAAACATACTGATGACAGTGCATTTACTTCTTAAGCTAAATACTGCTTGTGATCTGTCGATCTTATCAGTCATGTATACATCATATGAAGTCTGTTAAGTTTGCTTTCAAGTTTTTATTAGCTTGTTCTTTCCTCTTTCTCATAAACAGGTCTTTGTGTTCCTCTCTACACACAGACGGTTTTTTCCAAATAACTTTCCCAAGGCTAAATATCAGTTTCCACCTAAATAGGCGGAGATAACAGACAGTGACGGAAACCCCTTTAAGACGTCACACGCGCTGCCTCTGAGAAAGGGAAACCAAACACACTACTAAGTTTCCCGTTAAAGCAGGGTACTTCCTTATTACTGAACTGACACGCTTGCGAAGTGCGTTTCTCCCTTTAAATAGACTCTGAAATAACAAGCTATGTTTGAACGACCTATAATAGCTAGGAAATGCTGCCCCCAATCCATCCATACACAGAAACTGCTCAACAGGACTAGCAGTTAGATTTCCATTCTCATTTAGTGAGAGGTATATTTTTAGCACGGCCGGTGTGACTAACACTAATGACATGAAGCACACCCATAAGAAAAATGAGCTAAGGCTGGGATTTTTTTGTGTGATTTTATTACTACGTTACATTTCGATGACGATTACGTATCTTGAAAGACAAGATAAATATGTTAGCAGGTACTTGGTAGATCAGATTAGGCACTGTGAAGGACTGACAGGATAATCAACCAAACACGTGACTAAATGTAAAACGAAAGACTTTAAATAGAAATGAATTAAATACATAAATCTGGTTCTGGTTCTTTCAATGATTTCACAATTTCTTTTAGCACTTTTAAGCAAGGAATCTAATTCCATTGTCAAATTAATGAGATAATTCCAATAACAATTTAATTGCAAAAGGTGTGTGTCTCTTTAGATGTGGCATAACTGCTATACAATAACTGAGGGCGTGATGTCTGCTATATCTGTTAGCTAACAATATTTAACAAGCCAAAAATGTAGAAACACATTTAATTCAATATTTTACGAAACTCTGACAAAAGGCGTGATGTGTATTATTTGTTAAACAATGTAATATACACAAGTTACTAGTAAGTACACTGTTAAGTGCTATCACAATAGAACTGTGTGTTTGATTTACTAAAAAGAATCAGTTTATTAGATTCATTTGTTTAGGTGTCAGGCTACACTGGTTGAGCTGTACATGTTTGATTCACTTAAACAAACTGGTTCATAAGATTTGTTCAGGTACTGGAGAACACCGGCTGCGCTGTGTTTTTGATTCACTAGAACTGATTCATAAGAGTCATTCATTCAGGAACTGAACAACATCAGACAACATCAGTTGTGCTGTATGTCTTTGATTCACTAAACCAATTCAGTTCATAAGAGTCATTTGTTTGGGAATTTAACAACACTGATTTCGCTGTATGTATTTGATTCACTAAAGCAAACTAGTTCAAAAGAGTCATTTCTTGGAGAATCAGACAACACTTGTCATGCTGTATGCTTAAGATTCACTAGAACTAGTTCATAAGAGTCATTCATTTGTGAATCTACACTAATTGCACTTTATGTTTGGTTCACATGATTTGGTTCAAGGAGTCATTTGTTTGTGTATCAGACAACACTGGTTGTGCTGTATGTTTTTGATTCACTAAAACAAATCAGTTCATAAGAGACATTTGTTTGGGAATTGGACAACACTGTTTGTGCTGTATGTTTTGGCTTCACTAAAACTTTTTTTTTTTTTGATTCACTAAAACTGTTTCATTAGAGTCATTCATCTGTGAATCTACACTCCTGATTTGATTCAGATGATTTAGTTCGAGGAGTCATTTGTTTGGGCATCACACAACACTGGTTGTGCTGTATGTATTTGATTCACAAAAACAATTCGGTTTATAACAGTCATTTGTTTGGGAATTGGACAACACTGATTTCATGTATGTATTTGATTCACTAGAACTGGTTCATAAGAGTCATTTATTTGTGAATCTACACTAAGTGCACTGTATGTGTTTGATTCAGATGATTTGGTTCAAGGAGTCAAGACAACACTGGTTGTGTCTGATTCACTAAAACAATTCAGTTCATAAGAGTCATTCATACGGGAATTCATATGAGAATCAGTCAACACTGATTTAGCTGTATGTTTAGGATTCACTAGAACTATATTTTTTGATTCACTAAAACTGTTTTATTAGAGTCATTCATTTGTGAATCTACACTCCTGATTTGATTCAGATGATTTAGTTCGAGGAGTCATTTGTTTGGGTATCACACAACACTGGTTGTGCTGTATGTATTTGACTCACAAAAACAATTCAGTTCATAATAGTCATTTGTTTGGGAATTGGACAACACTGATTTCATGTATGTATTTGATTCACTAGAACTGGTTCATAAGAGTCATTCATTTGTGAATCTACACTAAGTGCACTGTATGTGTCTGATTCAGATGATTTGGTTCAAGGAGTCAAGACAACACTGGTTGCGCTTTATGTGTCTGATTCACTAAAACAATTCAGTTTATAAGGGAATTCATATGAGAATCAGTCAACACTGATTTACCTGTATGTTTAGGATTCACTAGAACTATATTTTCTGATTCACTAAAACTGTATGTGTTTGATTCAGATGATTTGGTTCAAGGAGTCATTTGTTTGGGTATCAGATAACACTGTTTGTGCTGTATGTGTCTGATTCACTAAAACAATTCACTTCATAACAGTCATTCATATGGGAATCGGACAACACCGTTTGTGCTTTATGTGCTTGATTCACTAAAGCAAACTGTTTATAAGAGTCATTCGCTTGGGAATCGTTTCTGATTCACTAAAAAGAAAGGGCTCATAGAAGTCATACGTGCCATAATAAACACTAATCACATTGTCTGTTTCATGCTGAGTAAAACAGTATGGTATTACGTCCGCATCGGCACAATTTGGCAGAAGAATCCGCATGATAACAGGAACGACCATCATTTTAAAAACCAAGACATTTGCCTATGCAGAAACTGAATAAATATTCACTGGAGTACCGGCATGACAAGTTGCCCCAGTTTCTCCTTCAACTAATATCTAAACTGAACTTATATAGGCTACCTGACCACAAACACACAGCTCAGCAACTCTGAATACAACATGCTGGTTTCAGTGTGCCTTAAATTCTTTCTTTACATGAGACTTCGGAGAATGTGTATGACACACTAAAGTGTGAGAGAGAGAGGAAGGGGTGAGTTTGGCAGGACCTCAGCACTGTGTTGTTACCAAGGCTACAACAACGTGCGGGCCAACCGCAGGTGCCGCCGCAACAACAGCGTTTCCCAATTAGGGACCCTGAGAGAGGCCCAATAATGAAATGTGCCCCCGGGCTGCGCTGGGTTAACTAAATGGATCCACAGTCGTTTAAAGTTAACAAAAGGCTGACTCGGGAGGCATTTGAATGGCCACCCCCTTCTCCGTGTCCCGCTCTCATTCATATCGCACGGTTAAGGACGTGCTTTAATTCAGGGGGGCTGATTTCAAAACAAGGGATCCCCCCGACAGGGCAAATCTATCATTGGCGGTTAACAGTTTTGAGTGAGATTAAACATATCCAGAGGGAAGATCCCATAAAAATGTGAGCACCAAAAGTAAGAAACTTAAACAACTAATCCTATTCCCGAAGCCAAAGCGCACAAAACCGCTCACACACACACACTCGGACCAGCTTTGCCCTCAGAGCCTGAGAAAGGAACCGAGTCGTCCTGTTTGCCGAGGGCTAGTGTCCACACATCCGCTTCCACAAAGGCCGCATTGAAAGTGCACCCAGGTTAAAGTGTGTTTGAAAACCCTGTTTAACAGCACAGAAAAGGAGGCACAACCCTGACTGAGAGCAGAAGCAGCAGGCCTCACACTGCCTGCTTTACTGCCAGCCTCGACACACATACTGTGCTGACACTTAGTTTTTCTGTCTCCCTCTCCCTTCCTGATGAACAATATGAAGGGAGGTGCAGGAGAGGAAGTAGCCAGGCTGGGTGGTGAGCGAATGGGAGGGAGGAGCGGGCCCCTCTCTTTCCCATGTGAAGGACAAGTCTGTTGGAGCGTCAGTCTGGGGCCGTGATTGTGTTCGGCGCCTGGCTGCGTCTCACAGAAGACCCCCATTAATCACTGGAGCAGGTCTCTCTCGCTCTCGCTCGCTCTTTCTCTTTCTCTGCCCTTATGCAACGCACCACCTACATGCAGGACCCCACACACAGAAGAGGCATGTGCGCACACATTTAGCACTTCTGAAATGCAGACATGCAGAATACACTGCACGGCCCACAAATAGCCTAGAAAATAAGCTTCCAAACAAATGGTCCTGTTGGGAAGTTCACAGAAAACTGAAATTCTTTCTTCATTTATTCAACCAAACCTGTATGACTTTCTTTCTTCTGCTGAGCACAAAACGAGATATTTTGATAAAAGTCAATAGGTTCCAGTGTTGTTTTGGGTTGCCATAGCTAAACACAGTTCATGTGTATAATAATTTTGAATAATTTTATTAATAATAATATCATAGGTTTTTAATTGATTCATTTATTAATTAATTTGATTATTATTAGTATTATTATTAACAATAGCATTCCTGTAGCTCTATAATAATAATAATAAATTATTATTATAATTATTGTTATTATTATTTTAGAACAGTAATATTACGAATATATATATATATTTTTTTTAAACTTTTGTTGTTGATTTAAATAGATATTTTAAAAAATTCAATAGTATATTATTCATTTAATCATTACATTTAATAAATAATTTACTCTGAGTTGAACACACAAAGCACAAAAATATAAAGGGTCAGCTCATTTAGTCATACACACAAACACAGCTGATTTGGTTCAAAGAGTCATTTGTTTGAGTATCAGACAACACTGATTGCGCTGTATGTGTTTGATTCACTAAAATAATTCAGTTTGCAATAGTTATTTGTTTGAGACAACACTGATTTAGCTGTATGTATTTGGTTTACTAGAACTATATTTTTTGATTCACTAAAACAGTTTCATAAGAGTCATTCATTCGTGAATCTACACTTATTGTACTGTATGTGTTTGATTCAGATGATTTAGTTCAAGAAGCCATTTGTTTGGGTATCACACAACACTGGTTGTGCTGTATGTATTTGATTCACAAAAACAATTCAGTTCATAAGAGTCAATTGTTTGGAAATTGGACAACACTGATTTCAAGTATGTATTTGATTCACTAGAACTGGTTCATAAGAGTCATTCATTTGTGAAGCTACACTAATTGCACTATATGTGTTTGATTCAGATGATTTGGTTTAAGGAGTCATTTCTTTGAGTATCAGACAACACTGATTGCGCTGTATGTGTTTGATTCACTAAAACAATTCAGTTTGTAAGAGTCATTTTTTGTGAATCGGACAACACTGACTTCGCTGTATGTATTTGATTCACTAAAACTGTGTTTTGATTCACTAGAAGGGGTTCGTAAGATTCATTCATTCATGAATCTACACTGATTGCCCTGTATGTTTAATTCACTAAAACAATTCAGTTTCTAAGAGTCATTTTTTGTGAATCGGACAACACTGACTTCGCTGTATGTATTTGATTCACTAAAACTATGTGTTTGATTCACTAGCAGGGGTTCGTAAGAGTCATTCATTCATGAATCTACACTAATCACACTGTATGCTTTTGATTCAGATTATTTGATTCGAGGAGTCATTTGTTTGGGTGTCAGACAAAAATGGTTGCACTATATGTGTTTGATTCACTGAAACAAATTCATTCTTAAGAGTAATTTGTTTGGGAACTGGACAACATTGATTTCACTGTATGTATCTGATTCACTAAAACTATGTTTTGATTCACCAGAACTGGTTCATAAGAGTTATTCATTCATGAATCTACACTAACTGCACTGTATGTGTTTGATTCAGATGATTTAGTTCAAGGAGTCATTTGTTTGGGTATCACATAACACAGGTTGACCTGAATGTGTTTGATTCACTAAAACAATTCAGTTCTTAGGTGTCATTTGTTTGGGAGTTGGACAGCACTGAATAATACTAAAGCAAACTGGTTCATAAGTGAGTCATGACTGAGTCATTTTCTTGGGAATCTGACAACATGCTGTATGCTTGGGATTCACTGGAACTATATGTTTTGATTTACTAGAATGGAAGAATAGAATTAAAAAGAATTAAGAACTGCGTAATAAAATTTAAAATAGTTTTTGACTACAATGAATTAAATGTCCACTCAACATATGTCCACGTTATATAATTTTAATTCTGAAATGCAGAAGTCAAGACCTCTGAAGTAGAAAAGGTCAAAATCACAATTTTAACAAGGGAAGATACATCCTGTGATTAAAACTGGTCACTGGACACAGTTCATGCTAAGTTAGTTTTATGTTAGATAATACTTTATGTAACACATCTAATAGGTCTCAAAACAAGAACATGCTTTGTAAAAAAAGTCATGGGACTCTGTTGCATTTATAGAAAGTACCACCTCTCATTCATGTACACACACACATATACTCACAAACACACAAAGCAAAAATATGAAGAAAACCTCATTCAGACACACACACACAGACATTCCCATCGGACCCCTGTGTCTCTAAATCTCTCCTCTGTCTCTCTCTCTCTCTCTCACACACACACACAAGCATACACATATACACATTCATACCCACAATCATTTATTTACTGAACTCACGTGGGTGAACAGCAAGTAAAAGCATTTCATGAATGCAATAAAAACCAAATGTACTGTAAATACCACTATTTGGAAAAGCTGCAATGTTCTTTTAATCCTCTTGCACTGAGGTGGAGAATGTCAAATAGCTGACAATCCAACCTGATGAGAGCACTGGAATTGTTGGCTTATTCACATGAGGATTGTTTACCTAAACTGCTAAAGCTGGATACAGACTCTCAGCGCTGCTCTGAATGTTAGCGTTTGCTCACCCATTTAACATTTCCCTCATATATCATATAAACATAACTCCTACATATCTAGTATATCTCATAAAATCTTACAACATCCTTTAAGTCAACAACAGAACTCACAGCTCATGCATAAAACTGTTTAAATAAAACAGATTATTGGAGTATGTTTTACAAGCACTATTATTTAACAATTTACACGAAAATCTGAAAGTGTATATATTATATTATATTATATTATATTATATTATATTATATTATATTATATTAGTCATTTCCATAACGATGCAGATGGGAACTAAAACACATTTCATCTAAACTTCCTGTCACTGGCATCCTCACACTCTCATCTCCTCCAGCTTTCTAATGTTAATTTATTGAATAGTGGAGAGCACAGAAAGAGAGAGGCGGATGGTGCAGCAGGTCAATGGCTTCTTCAGCACATAAACCCTCCTGTAATGAGCAATATTTGTGAAGCATCAAGGTGACAGAGTCTCTGGAGTCAAGAGTCATGTGACTATACAGGTCTCCAAGCACACCTCCTGCACTCATTACACACAAGCTTTCTGTGTGCCGCTCAGGAACTATGAATGGAAATTAATACTTCCTGACAAACATATGATGACGTTCCACTTAAATTCTTTTTAAATGGCATGTTGTGATCCATCCATGATCTTAATGTCACACTTTCTTATGATAAACATACAACAAAAATACATTTTCAATATTTAAATAATACATTTTTAGATGTGTATATTTCTAATAAAAGAATTACAAATATTGTATATTATATAAATTAATAAAATGTATTGAAATTCACGAATGAAATATAATGTAAAGGAAAGCTATTATTAATTGAATTATTATTATTATTATAACTCTTATTTATGTATTATACTATAATTTTATATACAGTGTACAAATATTTTATTACAATATTTCACAACCACACCCACAAATAAATATATTTAACAGATTATATATACAAATAAAATAACTATAAATATTACATATTATGTATTAGAAATATGATATATTATTTAAATGAAATAAATGATTGAAATTCATGAATGAAATATAATGTAAGTGAAGGCTTTCATTAATTTATTTATTGTTATTACTATTTTTGTCATTATTATTATATATACTATTAGATAAATGTTTTATTATTTATTATTATGTTTATTAATTATTATATTTTTATATACAGTATATAAATATAGTAATAAATGACTGAAATTCATGAATGAAATATAATGTAAAGGAAGGCTATTATTAATTGAATTATTATTATTATTTTTTTATATGTATTATATTATATTTGTATAAAATATTGTGTGTATTTATATATATATATACACACACACACATACATACATATTTATGATATATTAATAAACTACATATTATGATTATGTTTTATTATTAATGATTATTATTAATGATTATTATGATGATGTTTATATACAGTACATACATACACATACATATTTCTTTATACATTATTATTATTATTATTATTTTATATGTATTATATTATATTTGTATAAAATATTGTGTGTATTTATATATGTACATATATATATATATATATATACACACACACACACACATACATACATATTTGTGACATATTAATAAACATTACATTTTATGATTATGATTTATTAGATGTTTATATACAGTACATACATACATACATACATACACATATATATTTCTTTATATATTATTATTATGATTATTAGTATCAGAAATATTATTAATAATAAGTTAATTATTAATGTATTTTTTAAATATATCTTTATATTATCATGAATTAATTTATATATAATTAATGAATTAAATATTAAAATAAATGTTATCACATCATTTCATATCATTACAGTCACTGTAGTGACAGCTTTTGGTATAAATAACAATTAAAACAGGAATTATGCAGATTTTGATGATAGTATCATAACATTGGGATAAATCCATTAGACACACAACAAACAAAACCCATCAGCGACAAAAACAAGACAGGGTGGCTGATGTCTCTCCATTGTTCCTGTGCATGATAAACATGTTTATCACTAAAACCCAGATTATGTGAACTGGGATTATAATCCATCCGTATTCCCATTCCCAGCACTGGAATCTCATTATAAACAGGTTTCTTTTCAAAACACGAAATGCTAGAAAAACAACACTGTTTTCTTAAAGTACCATTCTGAAATATGTAGACAGATCATCGTTTAGTCTGATCAAAACATACTCAACAAGGACAAATGGGCCTTTTGATTGGCAGAGACTGAGTGAATGGCACAATAACGTTGTAAGCAGGCCTGTGGGTTGTGTGTGTGGATTCTGGGTGTCTATGCGAGGTCACTAATGGGTGTGAGGATGTATTGCTGTGTCAGCTTGATGAAGCACTGCCTCTGGAAGCTTCCCATCCATCGGCGGTGATTAATCAACCCATCAGAGGCTGTTAATCATGGAAACAATACACAGATTACAGACACACACATGCATCCTAAACAGCTCATACACGCGCAGTGAGATCAGACAGCACACAGTAATTTGTATTTCATTTTAAAATAATAAATCATCAAACACACGTGACTGACTATTTGCATGTTTGTTTGCTTTGTAATATATTTTGCATAAAAGTAGTTTTATATAAATACATAAAAACAGCCTGCGAATGCAATTTATGCCGCTAAACATTGTTTTTCAAATATCTAAATTACATTTACTTCTGAAGCAAAATGTTATAATATATCAATACTTTCTTTCTGAAAAAAATTAGCAAACATTAGCAACTGGCAAATATTTTTTCCTGTTTTAAAGATAAGCCTTAGCAAATGTAGTGAAGTTTGTATTAATATCATCAGCAGCATTTATAATAAAACTGATTATTAGTGTTATAAAACTGTGTTCATTGCCAGCAAATTAGCAATCAGTGATGAATAGTAACGCTGTTAAGAAACCATCTGACACCTGAGAGGTGTAAATCCTTCACTTATAACAAAAAGCCACTCATTCCTTAATGAAAAAGTACAACCAAGTCACTCTTGATGTATTTCACACAGTAATTTGCATGTAAATGCTGTGTAAATGATTGCCTTCATGTCTACACACGCAATGTAAGCTGAATTCGACAAAAAAGAAAGCTTTGTGCTCCTTAGAAATCCTGACGAATGTCTCTTAAGTAAGCCGTAAGCAAATAACATCTTTGCTTTTCATCTTATTAATGTATCCCCAACAGATGCGAAGCGGATTATCTCGATTAGTCCTTTCTTCTGGCCCTGTTTTGCTGCTTTGCATCTAAATCTATCAGACTGGCCTGTGTAATAAACTACAGGAACAAAACTCAATGTTTATGAGTTTTCTTACACTCTTAAAAACAGAGTTTCCAATAGGGGGTTTCTGTGGAAGCTTGTTTTCACAATTATGTAAAAAAGTCTGGGATATAAACTGAATTACAAGAAAAACATCACAGTTCAAACTTGTCTCATTGCGAGATATAAAGTCAAAACTGTGAGATATAAACTGATTTGCAAGAAAACATTACAATACAAAATTTTTCATTTTGAGACATAAAATTGGAATTGTGAGATATAAACTGAATTGCAAGAAAAATTTTATTATTGCAAGATATACAGTCAGAATTGTGAGATAACTGAATTGCGACAAACATCACAACACAAACTATTTTTTTTCTCATTGTGAGATACAAAATCGGAATTGTGAGATATAAACTGAACTCAAAGAAAAAACTTCACAATTTGAATTTTTGTTTTCATTGTGAGATATAAAGTCAGAATTGTGAGATACAAACAGAAATGCAACAAAAAACGTCACAATACAAACTTTTTTCATTGTGAGATATAAAGTCGGAATTTTGAGATATGAACTGAATTGCAAGAAAAAAGGTCACAATTTAAAATTTCTTCCAGATTGTGAGATATAAAGTCTAAATTGTGAGATATAAACTGAATTGCAAGAAAAAACTTTGAATTTTTGAAGGAAAAAGTCGGAATTCTGAGATATAAACTGAACTGCGATAAAAACGTCACAATTAAATTTTTTTTCCTCCATGCGAAAAATAAAGACGAAATTTGTGAGATATAAAGTGAATTACGAGAAAAAACGTCACAATTCAAACTCTTTTTCCTCATCACGAAATATAGTCGGAATTCTGAGATATAAACTGAACTGCAAGAAAAAATGTCACAATTCGAACTTTTTTTTTCTCACTGCGAGATATAAACTGAAATGCAACAAAAAACGTCATAATACAAACTTTTCTCATCGCGAGATATGAAGTCGGAATTGTGAGACATAAACTGAATTGAAAGAAAACACTTTACAATTTAAATTTTTGTTTTCGTTGTGAGATATTAAGTTGGAATTCTGAGATATGAACTGAACTGCAAGACAAAAAAAGTCACAATTCGAACTTTTTTTGCTCATTGCGAGATATAAAGTCGGAATTGTAAGATATAAACAGAACTGCAAGAAAAAATTTTTACAATTTGAATTTTTGTCGGAAAAAGTCGGAATTCTGAGATATAAACTGAATTGCGATAAAAACTTTACAATTCAAACTTTTTTTCCTCCATGTGAAAAATAAAGACGAAATTTGTGAGATATAAACTGAATTACGAGAAAAAACGTCACAATTCAAACTCTTTT
>JAHKKF010512108.1:0-18418 GCA_019740295.1 Labeo calbasu | reverse complement strand
AACTGAATTACGAGAAAAAACGTCACAATTCAAACTCTTTTTCCTCATCACGAAATATAGTCGGAATTCTGAGATATAAACTGAACTGCAAGAAAAAAATGTCACAATTCGAACTTTTTTTTCTCATTGCGAGATATAAACTGAAATGCAACAAAAAACGTCATAATACAAACGTTTCTCATCGCGAGATATGAAGTCGGAATTGTGAGACATAAACTGAATTGAAAGAACACACCTTACAATTTAAATTTTTGTTTTCACTGTGAGATATTAAGTTGGAATTCTGAGATATGAACTGAACTGCAAGACAAAAAAACGTCACAATTCGAACTTTTTTTGCTCATTGCGAGATATAAAGTCGGAATTGTAAGATATAAACAGAACTGCAAGAAAAAAATTTACAATTTGAATTTTTGTCGGAAAAAGTCGGAATTATGAGATATAAACTGAATTGCGATAAAAACTGAACAATTCAAACTTTTTTTCCTCCATGTGAAAAATAAAGACGAAATTTGTGAGATATAAACTGAATTACGAGAAAAAACGTCACAATTCAAACTCTTTTTCCTCATCACGAAATATAGTCGGAATTCTGAGATATAAACTGAATTGTGAGAAAAAAATGTCACAATATGAACTTTTTTCTTATCGTGATATGAAGTTGAAATTGTGAGATATAAACTGAATTGCAAGAAAAAACATCAATTCTAACTTTTTTGCTCATCACAAGATATAAAGTCGGAATTGTGAGATATAAACTGAATTGTGAGAAAAAGTGTGACAGCTCAAACTGTTAGATATTCCTTATCGTGAGATATAAAGTCAGAATTCTGAGATATAAACCAAATTGCGAAAAAAGACATCACAATTTGAACTTATTTTCTCATTGTGAGATATAAAGTCAGAATTGTGAGATATAAACAGAAATGCAACGGAAAACGTCACAATACAAACTTTTTTAATTGTGAGATATAAAGTCAGAATTTTTAGATATAAACTGAATCGCAAGAAAAACTGTACAATTTGAATTTTTTTTCATTGTAAGATATAAAGTCGAAACTGAGATATAAATTAACTGCGAGAAAAAACATCACAATTCGAACTTTTTTTCGCTCATCGTGAGATATTAAGTCAGAGTTGTGTAATATAAACTAAATCACAAGAAAAAAAACACAGAAGTTATGACTTTTTTCCTCACTGCGAGAAAAAAAGTCTAAATCGAGAGATAAAAAGATGCAATTATCTTTTTTATTTTTATACTTTCTTCGGAAAAGGGCTTTCACAGTTTTCACAACGTTTCACAAAGAACCTTTTAATGAGTCTATTTAAAATTCTAAAGTACTCTACCAAAGTATTCTACTATAAAGATCGTTTGTGGAATGGAAAGGTTCAACAGATGTTAAAGGTTCTTTATGAAACCACAACATCCATTAAACAACCTTTATTTTTAAGAGTGTAGGTGTGTTTTAAAAAGTCATTCCCTTCTTTCTGAAGCAGAACTGAGACTATGAAAATCCCAGAATTCCCTGAAACCACTTCAAATGACAATAGATTTTTTCAGGTATCATTCCCCATAGACGCAGCTGTCCTGGTGTGGACGCCAGTCCTGTATTTTCATTCCACTAATTAGACCCATTGATTAACCTGACGTTGGCTGCATTCCACTAGAGACGGGAACCTGCTATTTTCTGTCTCTTTTAACCACATGTTTGATATCAAAGATGACTCATCATTTTAATCGTCGTTTTCCAACCCTGACTTGTGTTTTTACTGGCACCTCGCAGCTGTACAGAGGGGGAGTTTTATTTTTCCGCTGACCTCTCTCTCGCTCGTTCTCTCCCGCTCTTTCTCTTTCCTGACCGCGAGATGATGAGATATGAGAGTCGGGTGGTAAATTACAACAACGGGCAGTTTTCCACTGCATACACAAGATGTGCTAATTTAGGCAATGTGGTCAGGGTGCGTCCTCGCCCCTCATAACCGACGCCGTAGAAGCTGCGCGCTCTGGCAGATGGCTGTTCGCAGGGCAGCTAGATAATGACGGAGGATTAAACGCCTGACTCCCTTGCCACATTCCCCTCCTGCATGTGTTTGTGTTCCCTCTTTAGTGAGAATTTATGGGTTCTGTGGCGCAAAGATAGATTGCCACAAAAAAAAGCCTCTGAGAAAACGCCACTAATCTGCGAGCGATAATTCCCATTCAAGTGAGTGATTCTGGATTAATAAAAATGCTAATTCATAGAAATGCAACGCAATGGCTCCCGGTGAGGAGGATTCGTGGCATGTTTGCCCTCGACTCTATTAAAAAAAAAGACGTCGAGATCATAAATATGGATCCCGTTTTGTCGGCCTGTGTGGGTGGTTTGTGCCAAGCAGCTACACTCATCCCAAACATATTATTCATTTGAATACCACGGGCAAAGGGACACGCTGACATGGGAATAATTGAAAGAGATGTGATTAGAATCTAGAAGGCCATGTTTACAGCTAGTAAACATCTAGGGTGATTTAATCATGGCACGTGTTGTTTACACCTGGCAACGTGCATCTAAATGTCTTCACTGAAACACATCAGGATGTTTTTAACTTTTTACCTCCACAACGGCCTAGGTGCATGAAGAACGGAATATTTTGCAACATAGTGAAATGATTTCTATACGAATGCCCCAGGCAGTGAACAAGCAGGACAGAGTTTAACTGTTGTAAATATTAAAGCATTTACTTAATAAATGCTCACTGGGGCATTGGATCAGCAAGTGTGTTGTAAGTGGCTGATTGTTTTTCCTTTGTGATTTATTTGAGCACCTTAAGAAATATTTTTTCAGTGTGTGGTGAAACTGTTTTCGGTTTCATCATAACTGACTTATAACTCAAATTCTGGGTAAAAGGCAAAAATCAGTAGAAGATCTACTAGCAGAAACAGAAAAGAAGCAGGGATCAGGGCAGAAATGCCACTGAAAATGCCCCAAAAATGCCCCAAAAATGCCCCAAATATTCCAAATGTGGGGGCAAAAAAATGCCAACTGATGACACTTTCAGAGAAGTTTCTGACATATCGGTCAGTAACAAACAATGCCAAGATAATAAAAAGGAGAAAATAGAGAAAGAGAGTTTAAAACACACGCCCCAGATATGAAATATAATATTTGTACTCAAGCTGGTTTTATCCAGTTAAAATATTCAAATATTTTATTTGCTTAATTTTGCATATTTTGTAAACAAAATATATTTATATAAAATACTCCAAACTACATGTTAAAAATAACAGTGTTTTAATAATATATTTTTTTACAGTCTTATAATTGACCCTTTGCCAGGAGTTTGATTGACAGGTGATCTGACCAATCATAACGCAGAATCTGCCATTTTTGTCCGACATACAAACCAGGACAGTACATTAACAACGCTGGTGTTGAACTTGAAAAATATTGTATATTGACGTCTTTCCATGACTGAAACAAGATACCTTCTGATGTTCGCCAGGAGCTTGACTGACAGGTGATCTGACCAATCATAACGCAGAATCTGCCATTTTTTCCGACAAACAAACCAGTAAGGAGAGTGGATTAATGACAGTGGAGTTGAACTTGAAAAATATTGTATGTTAACATCTTTTTCGTGGTCGAAACAAGATACCTTCTGATGTTCGCCAGGAGTTTGATTGACAGGTGATCTGACCAATCATAACGCAGAACCTGCCATTTTTGTCTGTCAAACAAACCAGGAGAGTAGATTAACGACGGTGCAGTTGAACTTGAAAAATATTGTATATTGACATCTTTTCGTGATCGAAACAAGATACATTCTGATGCTCACCAGGAGTTTGACTGACAGGTGATCTGACCAATCATAACACAGAATCTGCCATTTTGTCCGACAAACAAACCAGTAAGGAGAGTGGATTAACGACGGTGGAATTTAACTTGAAAAATACTGTATGCTGACATCTTTTCGTGGTCGAAAACAAGATACCTTCTGATGCTAGCCAGACATTTGATTGACAGGTGATCTGACCAATCATAACACAGAATCTGCCATTTTTGTCTGACAAACAAACCAGGAGGGTAGATTAACTTGAAAAATATTCAAGATACCTTCTGATGTTCATTCATGTTTATTTTGTGCTATAACTAGTAAAAACGAATAGATGATCAGTTCACATGCCACTTGAACTGAGGTGCTACAGCGATCTGTCATGACACATTAAAGAGCCACAAAATGGAATTTATTGCTTGAAATTTTACAAAATGACAATTTGAAAGCTGAGACTTTGTGTCATACCAAAAGTAACCTGCTCTGTCTTGTCTGTCAGAGTGTTGATAGTTCCCTCTTTGCTCTGCGATGTATTTTTCAATGCGTGAGAACATGATGTGTGGTGTGATACTTTTACATGTCTGCTTCAAAGTAAAAAGCTTTTGAAAATGGATATTAAATATTAATTCCTCACACAGCCTAACAGCAGAGACACTACAATCAGAATGAAATGTGCTGGCTAAAATTAACTTCACTTTCTGCCAACTTGTCGTACTTGACCCAGGTTTTCCATTACAACCTGAGGAATCCTTGATCTCACCTGTGCGTTCAATAGAAACATTATCCCATTAGCAGCCGCCAAAGGTGATCCTTCACAGACAACATTGTAGAGATCTGAAATTGCTCGAGTTAAATATTAAGATGGCAGAGGATTCATCGGTATGGGCCAGAACGCACTGCACACACATACACACTCACACTCCTCCACACTCAGTATTCCAGAAATAAAGCAGGCTGGATCATTAGTCTCGGCACATAACCACATAACTCACTCATTGCCACCATGAATATTCCTAGAACATGATTTGTGATCCAAACTGTCTGCCCGAGTTCTGTTTATTTAGAGTCAGTCTGACTGAGACAGTGCAGAGTATCACTTAAAATAACACACACGCAGCCTGTAATTTTGGACAGTGTTAGTATGTGATAGAATCCAGTTTGAAAACTCACAATGAACGCTAACTCTGGTCCATTCAGCCCCATCGGTTTTCACTTTGGAAAGGGAGCTGGAATGAGTTGCATTCCATTTTATTTCACCACATTTATTTGGCTTCAGCGTTATTTTATCATTAGTGTTTTGTAAGTTGAACAGCAAGAGTTTAAACGAGGACAATCATTTGCAAGCCCATTTCCACCAAGGAAGAAAAATATAAAAACGTAATAAAACGGTTAAAAAAAGAAATACAAAAAGTAGCTAATTGCGACTTTTTATGTCCCAATTCAGTTTTCTTTTCTCACAATTCTTAGTTTATATCTCACAGTTCCAACTTCTCCCCTCCCAGTTTGGATTTGCAAGATACAAACTCAGAATTGGGAGATATAACTTCTCAATTCTGATAAGATGACTGAACTGTGAAATATTAATTACAATTCTGAGATGAAACTCGGAATAGCGAGAAAATATTCAGAATTCTAAGTTTTTATCTTGTAATTCTGAGAAAAATAAGTTAAATTGTGATGTCTAAACTCACAATTGCGACATCTCAACTCGGAATTGCAAGAAAATAATCAGATTTCTAAGGTCAGAATTTAGAGGCAAAAAGTCAGAATTGCGAGATATAAACTTAGAATTGTGAGACGTAACCTCGGAATTGTAAGCGTTTTGAGTTTTTTAAGTTTAATTGCGAGAGTTTTTAGTTTTTTTTTTTTTCTGAGAAATAAAGTCAGAATTGTGAGATACAAAGTCAGAATTGTGAGATGTAAAATCAGAATTGTGAAATAGATATAAACTCAGAAGTTTCTAAGATGTAAACTCGGAATTGCAAGAAAATAATCAGAATTCTGAGTTCAGAATTCAGAGGCAAAAAATCAGAATTGCGAGATATAAACAGAATTGTAAAATGTAAACAAGGAATTGCATGAAAATAATCTGAATTCTGAGTTTATATCTCGCAGTTCTGAGAAATAAAGTCAGAATTGTGACATATAAACAGAATTGTGATATGTAAACTCAGAATTGTGAGATATAAACTCGGAATTGCAAGAAAATAATTAGAATTCTGAGTTTATATCTCGCAGTTTTGAGAAATAAAGCCAGAATTGTGACATATGAACAGAACTGTGAGATGCAAACTCCAAATTGCAAGAAAATAATCAGAATTCTGAGTTTCTATTGTAATTTTGAGAAATAAAGTCAGAGATGTAATCTTGGAATTGCATGAAAATAAGAATTCTGAGTTTATATCTTAAAATTCTACAAAATAAAGTCAGACTGATGAGATATAAACAGAATTGTGAGATATAAACTCATTGCAAAAACTGAAAATCTGAGTTTCAATTCTAAGAAATAAAGTCGTAAGTGTAAAATATAAACTCAGAATTCTGAGTTTAGAATTCAGAGGCAAAAAGTCAGAATATATAAGAAAATATATAATAGATCAGAAATATATCAAATAAATATTATATCTATATATGTACATATATATGTGTGTGTGTACAATTGCGATATCTCGCAATTCTGAGAAATAAAGTCAGAATTCTGAGAAATTAAGTCTGAATTGTGAGATATAAAGTCACAATCACCTATTTTAAAATGTTCTATTCCTTGGCGGAAACAGGCTTCCATACTATCGACTCTGAAGTTGCGTTAACATGCACAGCTTCCTCACCGTGCAACATATGGTATCAGTGACATTTACAGCTGAGCTATAAGTCTGGTTCACAGTCCTGTTAGTTGCATACATGCACTCCAAATCAAGTTTTATTTCTTATCTGTTGCGAACGGCTCCCAAAGGAAAGTTTTATTATGATGGATTGTGCTGATGTCACAAGTCGTTTTAGCGTCAAAGACAAATGTGGCCTTTGTTTCCCGTGAACCGCCGTCCTCACCTGGAACCAGACCAGGACTGGCCAGCTGCCAGGTGCGTACTTGGTGGAGAATACGGCGAAGCAGGGCCCTGTGTTCCTGGGAGAAGAGGCCCCAGCGGAGGATTTGAGGGCCTGATAGGATTAGACTCCCTTTCTTTACACAACATTGATGAGGATAAGGAATCCGTAGAGCGCTCAAGCACTCCAAAGCTTTCCTAATGCAAAGCATCAGATGCCTTCACTACTGCGCTTACACCAAAACACATGCCTTCAAACCTCAGCACACATGACTGGTTTGGTTACATGTGCCAGAAAAACTTTGCTTCAACCACAAACCAATAGTGGTGTTTATTACCTCATGGGGAATTTGCTCACCCCATATGCTTCACATACCTTGATCTTTACATAAATATTAGTAATATTTTCCTTCAACAGCGAGCCAACAGAAATATATAATATGTAAACAGTCATGTAAGGACAGCTGAGCGCCAAAGTGAAAGTTTGCCAGCACAGTGCATTATGGGAATGTGGATGAGCAATTTATATGTCTACTCAGAAAGAAACAAATGCTTCTTAATGGGACAAACTGATCTAATTGGAACATTCTGGAGTGGGAATTTAGACTATGTACAAGACTTTTTCATTTAGACTATCTTTTAAAGGGACAGTTGATGCGAAAATGACAATTCTGTCATTAATTAATCACTCTCATGTCGTTCCAATCCCATAAGACGTTTGTTCATTTTTGGAACACAAATTAAGATATTTTTGATGGAATCCAAAAGCTTTCTGATCCTGCATAGACAGCAACATAACTGACACGTTCAAGGCCAAGACAGGTAGTAAGGACACTGATAAAATGTCCATGTGACATCAGTGGTTCAACCTTCAAAAGAACTGATTGGGCTGGTGCCACTAATATGACACTAATGCCATCATTTACACATATCTCTCCTTTTTTTGCATTTTTGCCTTTATTTTGATAGGACAGTGTAGGTCTTTGAGCCAGGATTCGAACTTGGGACGTCCGTAGCACAACACTGCTACATGTCGGCACGCTGCCCACAAGTCTAGTCATCATTTATACTTTTTATCAACTATAATAATGTAATAATCATCTATTTTTCTCACTTAGTACAAAGAAAATACATTTTGCGTGTCTTAAAAACCTACTGCTCATGGCGTAAGATGCTTAAAACCAACAGTGCATAATTGACTCTTTACGGGGGAGTTTGATTGACAGGTGATCTAACCAATCATAACATTGAATCTAACATTTTTCCAACAAACAGACCAGACAGGAGAGTAGATTAACATCAGTGGGATTAGGCTTGAAAAATTGAAATAAGTTGAAACAAGATACCTTCTAATGTACAGTCATGTTTATTTTGTGCTATAGCTAGTAGAGGAAGAGATGATCGGTTCACATGCCGCTTAAACTGAGGCGCTACAGCGATCTGTCACAACACATCAAAGAGCCAAAAAATGATATTTATTGTTTGACTTTATTAAAAAGTTTAAAAGCCGGGACGTAGCAACCTGCTCTGTCACTGAACATTTTTAATAATGACAGATTTTTCCTTTTGGGGTGAATTATCCTTTTAATATCTATGAACACTTAATTTACAATGTCAATGATTGTTCACTGAAAACTAGCATAACAACACTGTTTTCAGAGAAACTTTTTGACATTAACTATTCCATCCCTAATCTGATGCGTCATCCATATTCAAAGTCCATTAAATAAAACACATCTGTCTTCATAAAATCCTTTTGAAAGAAAAATAAAAAAAAGATCAGGCCAGACATGCTGACACAAAATAGAATCATGTAGGAGGATCTCTTAGCAGCACAGAATCTCTCTATGTTAAGAATGCAAAAAGGGAGCTCGTTTTCCATCATCTATGGCCATAGGTGAAACTTCTGTCCCCGCTGCACGCCTGAAATAGATGCCATATTTTAGAGCAGTTCTTCAAAGGTTCAAAGAGCCAGGAAAAGGGCTGTAATCAGGTCAGAAAGGGGCCATTTGAGGCCCAGACAACCTCAGCCCAGACTTCAGATCGGTGTTGAGGAGCACGGAGCTGTTTAAGACAGTTATGTACTCCTGTCAGATAAGGTATGTGTCCCTTTTTGATCTTTTCCCTCAGCTTTGATCAGTGGCTTTGAGTCTGAGTGTGTGGTGTTCATTTGGACATTAGGCAGCGGGGCAGATGGGAAGACTTGCTACGGAAAGTTGAGAACATGACACACAGATTTGCCTTTGGTCTCGTACGCTGTGGGGTCTTTAGATCTGAGCGATGGTGATTTTTTTCAATCTCTCTGTAATGCACTGATCCTGGAGCTAAAGCAAGCACCAATGTGTCACTTGGCGCAGTATCCAATTATCTATAAATGACTGCCGCAGAGAGAAAAGTCAACACAGAAATCTTAAAATGGGAAGAAAATGTTACTATATGTTACTTCATTTAATGTGGTTAATTGTAATAAATTATAAAATAATTTAATTATACTTTTATAATAATTTTAAGTATTAATACATTATTACATTACATTGTTAAAATATAATATTAACTGTATTCACTAACAAACATTCCAAGTGTTAACTATATATATTTATATTGCATCTACTTTAAAAAAAAATAAAAAATAAAGAGTTCACAGATGATTCTCAATGCTTTACCACCATGTGACTGGTAATAAATTGCCCCCCAAAATTCTTTATGTCCATAACAAATTCCGATGTTCATGCCAGCGATGCAGCTGTCGGATACATACTGCTGATCTGTTGCATCCCTTTGAAACAGATTTTGGAAATTGCGAGCAAACTCCACTGAGCTAAATCTTCTCTGATTAAGTGTGGCTGTCTGCTTTCTCTGATAAAAACAGCTCTCTCCTTCACTTCTGCCCAGCCCCCTTCATCCCTCAGCAGCACATCACAAAGACGACTTCCAACATTTTTCTTCAGAGTTAAAAAAAAGAGACAGATACCTATACTGTCTAAATCCATTTGGATTTAAACTGTGTTTAATCCAGAATAAACCTGGATTGGAACATATGAGATAGTCTTTAATGTTTTTTTCTGAGTTTGCAGCCACAGCCAATATCTAAATGGCCTCTCTCTCAGGGGGGTTGCAAGATCACATTGGGAATTGGACTACTTAAGTCCCTATCTTACTAGCAAAGCAATAGGTTGCGCCTTGGTTATGGGTTTCCAGATTAGTCAGAGAAATTAAGAGTCTTGAACAAAGAGTGGCAACAAAGTGGGTTCGCAGGAAGAGCCCATTAAAGCACACAAACCAGAGCTCCTCTCTCTTTTTCTCTATACTTAAACATAGTGCTTGGCTATATACTGGTTCAAACAGCAAACCGGTTTGAACTGCATACCATATGAGTTTTTAAAAAAACGACATACAAGTGGCTAAGCAACACAGACAGCAATGAAAGTTGATTCCTGTTAACTGCATACACTTCTGACTAATGGTTAAAGAAATTTTAATAACACAACTAGGCAAATAAACCTACTGTACACGGCCAGAGATGCTGAAGTGGGATGCAAATAGGGGAAAATACTGTAGCAGGGAGATCAACTCACTGTTCATAAACATCCTAAATACTGAATTGGAGTGGGGGTTCATATAAATGTATCTCTGAAGGAAACTGACTGTCTTCAGAAAAGTTTAGATGGTATTTTCTTTTCATCACCTGTGTATAATATTAATGTAGTATTTAAAAGCACAGTGCTGCTTTGTTTACAGCAATAACCAAGAAAAGGTTATGTGCTGCTGTTACATAAGCGCCACCTGCTGTAAGAGAGTGAATTTGCGTCTCACACCATGTCATAACTACTCTAGCACTCAAATATCACAGCCATTAAACCTTTTTAACAGTAAAACTAAATATTGAGTGACTGATACCATCTTCGTCATGGAAAACACTTGTTGGTTCGCGTTGAGTTTGCAAATTTAACGTATATGTTTGCTTAAATTTATTTTCAAGAACTGAGGTAAATTATCTATTAATGATTTCAGTATGGCTATAAATGCCACGCAATATGATTTTCAAACTCACATTAAACACTTTTAACATTTAATAAAGCACATAATCAGTACCTGAGATCATAGTTGCGTGGGTCTTAACTACACACAATGCGACGTCGCCACATGCGATAATAAGTATCTTTTCAATGTTGAGTTTTTGTCCTAACTAGCCACGACAACAATACGTAAAATTTCAATTTTAGAAACGGTTTGTACTTCTGAGACATCGCGGCTGGAACAACAACTACAAACTATGACAATTATAACCTCAGGTACTGATTATGTGCTTTATTCAATGTTAGAAGTGTCTAATGTGAGTCTGAATCAGGGTTGCCAAGTTTTCACAACAAAACTCGTCCAACCACTATTCAAAACTAGCCCAATTGCGTTTCGAGGGAATAAAATACACATTTTTTTGTCAGGGTTCCCATGATAAATTCGTATTTCAGGGGCTACATAAGACGTTATTGGGGTCGCTTCAACCCGCAGACATAAAACAACTGATTATGCTTTATTCAGTACTAATTATGTGCTTTATTCAGTGTTAAAAGTGTCTAATGTAAGTTTGAATATCATATTGCCTGACATTTATAGCCATACTGAAATAAATAACAGATAATTTACCTTAGATTTTGAAAATAAATTTGAGCAAACATGTTAAAACTGCAAACCAACAACTGTTTTCCATGGTAAAGATGACATCGGTCACTCAGTATGTAGTTTTATTAATGTTAAAAAGGTTTATATTTATGAATTAGATTAGAAACTTTGAGTCCATTTCGTTTGGAGTGCATGGCGCTTCTGAATGGCTGATATTTGAGTGATTCTGTCATGTCACGGTGTCGCAAATTCACTCTCTGACAGCAGGTGGCGCTTATGGAACAGCAGCATATAATGTTTTCTTTGTTATTGCTGTAAACAAAGTAGCGCTGTGTTTTTAAATACTACATTTATATGTCTTACATTCTAATTTACATCAGAAACCGCTCATACTATGGTTTGAGCTGTTTGGATCATGATTAAAACTGCTACTTCATTCAATCTGATAAAGGCACAGTCAGGAAAAAAATAACGTGATAAACCGTGAAACCATCAGAATCTTAAAAAAAAAACTGTGATGCAGATTTTGGGTCAAATCGCCCAGCACTACTCAAATATATACACTCGTGTCACTTAGTATTTTGCCTTTTGGTCTTCCAGCGCTTTATGTCACTATTCTGCACTTCCTGTCTTTGATCCTAACCGGCAGGTTAGCTGTGCGGTCATTTCCTCACATTCTAAAAAACACTAATAATTATTTCCTGCATGGCTGCGGAGTAAACAAACTCTCGCATTATGCAACACAGTTCGTATAGACACAATAGCAAATTTATTTAACTGTCTGTGTGGTCGTCATCTAAACAGAAGAGACTTTGCAAACACTATCAGTAACATTATTCACTGTGAACATCCAGCAATCAGTGTGCCGGGGTGACATCTTTTCCTTTAACGCTATCAAAAGAGTTGATGATCCACAGCAAAACAATCTAAGAGAAAAGGCTGCTTAACAGTCTTAGAAAAAGCTACATAATGAACCTTAGTGAACAAGGACAATGAAGTAAGTGTTGTGCAAATGAGTGGAATCGCCATCGTTCCTAGTGCGCACTTAGAAGAGGTTCAAGCACTCCATCAAACGCTTTCAAACCACAGATCTTATCAGGTGTTAAAAGGGACTGGAGAACAAAAGCATCCATTCTCTTATGTTGCTCTAAAATGCTAACCCGAAACGGGATGGGGAAGATAGATTAAAGAGAGTGTTTGTTGCAGGTTTACAGGATCACAAAGCTGCCAAAGAATCCATCCAAGCAGTCTGTTGGTGTTTAACAGCTTCATTAAGCCAGTTGCGGTTTGTCCCCAACAGCGCTACTGGTGTTGCTTCCCTGGAGGATTATTGAAAGCAATTTAAAAATGTCATTACATTCGCAAAATATTTACATAATTATTAAGTAAATGTTTGAATACTTAATATATAGTGCTTGTGGCAAAAACAGAGTGAGAAAACGGAGTCATGTGTTCCAACTTTTCAGAATAAAAATTTCCTGATGATTTTCCACCCCCCCATGTCATCCAAGATGTTCATGCGTTTCTTTCTTCTGTTTTTCTTCAGTTGCAAAGAAATGAAGGTTTTCGAGGAAAACATTTCAGGATTTTTCTCCATATAGTGGACTTCAATGGGGATCAACGCGTTGAAGGTCCAAATTGCAATTTCAGTGCAGCTTCAAAGGGCTCTACACGATCCCAGCCAAGGAATAAGGGTCTTATCCAGCAAAACGATCAGTCATTTTCAAAAAAATACTTTTTAACCACAAATGCTCATCTCGTGCAAAGCGAACGTGCAAAGAAAGTCAAACGGCCTTTACAAAAAAAGATAAAACAACGATGTTGGACGATTTTGAAGTTGGAGAACATGAGATGGAGTTTTCCACATTTTTGAACCGGAAATAAATAACGTGATTACTTAATGTGTGAATTCATAGACGTGCATCGCAGAGCTGGTGCAAGACAAGCATTTGTGCTTAAAAAGTATATGCATTTTTATTTTTTTTTAGAAAATATCCAAGCATTGAAGCGTTGGGGAAGTGTTGATCCCCACTGAATTCCACTATATAGAGAAAAGTCCTGGAATATTTTCCTCAAAAACTTTAAATTCTTTTTCGACTGAAGAAAGAAACACATGAACATCTTGGATGACATGGGGGTGAGAAAATTATAATACAGAAACTATAATAATAGTTGCAGTATTTGAAATACACATCTTTTGTAACATTATAAATGTCTTTACTGTCACTTTTGATCAATTCAATGCATCCTTCTTGAATAAAAGTATTGATTTCTTTCAAAAAATGTAATGACACCAACCTTTTCAGCAATAATGCACAATATCATATTGTTATGTAACATTATATTGAGATTTTCTGTTTCTTCCACCCACAATCCCCCGCATACAATGACCCTTGTAAAGCTGTTGATTGTGGTCTCCATTCAGCTTCTACTGACCCAACGACCGGGTGATTACCTAGTACCCATCCCAAACTTCAGAGGCTCCGCAGGACACTCAGCTGATGGGACGTGTAATGGAGGCTGGGTCCCTCCCTGTGGAGGTGAGGAGTAAGTGATGAGGCCTTGCTGGAGTCTGTCTGCTTTTTTATTGTTATTAACAGGGAGGAGGAAGCTCTAAATCAATCCAGTTCAGAGACTCTTTAGAAGAGGAACTGGATCTGCCAGCAAGAGGAAGTGAGTCTGTCATGATCAATTAGATTCAGGCTATGAATGTTTCCCAGTGGTTAAGTGATGTCTATTTTGTGCAACTTGGTTGGCCAGTCGATAGATTCTTAATAGAATACAATAGATTATAAAAAAGCCAAGCATGACTATCACTATCACTGTTAGAATCTTGATTGCATTTATAGTGTTGATTTTATCAATAAACATTTTCTGACTGTTTATTGGTTTCTTGATGTCATTCCTGATATCAGTGAGCTTCGCTTTTTTTTTTTTTTAATCTGCAGCTGCTATAATTTGATGTAAAATTAGATCCTCATCTTCAAGACTCAATGTTTAAATCTTAGCAACAGCATTAAAGACCCATTCAATCAGATTATAACCACTGACTTTTACCTAGGCTGGTCACCAGTGGACCTGTGATAAGGGTGGTGGTGGAGTGTTACTAATTACCTCACATGAACTAACAAGCACATAAACAGCAGTTATCTGTCCGTCCCTGAGCAACTTAAGTGCTGCTTTAAAGCAGAGAGTGGCTGAGAAGAGTTATTCAGTTCAACTCCCAGAGCTCCCCCTGAGTGAGGACGCTTTTTGCTTCAGCGATCTTCACTTGCAGGGACAAATCAGTTCGTCAGTTGACTCGGCAGATTGCCAGGCCGGAGAAATAGATAGAGAGAGAGAAAAAAAAAAAACTGAAAGAGACCTGACAACCAAAGACTGTCTTATATTTGGGTGAATCTTACGAAACCAGTCAAGAAATGTCTAGGTCACACTTCATTCTAAAAACTAAATAAAAAATCATTAGAAATCACATTTACTAACCCCCTAATGCTTCTGGTATTATTTTATTTTTAATGATGAATCTCATTACTGTACTCGTTTGTTTTAGACATTTCTTTGAATTTCTTTGCACTTTCTAAACAGGACATTTTTGTCCTGCATCCGAACCTAATTTTGGGTCATCTAGATGTGGACACCTTTTTGCACCTTTGATACAACAAAAGCTACCTTGGTTTATAAATACTTTAAAATTATATCAGTTTTTATGTCAGTAATGAGAATGAAACTATTTTTTTTACCGTCACGAGAATTGGTGTTTGAAATTAATTAACTGACTTGTCTCAATGTCACAATGCAAAAAAACGAAACAAAAATGCACCAATAGACTATTTCCTATGGAAGCCTGTTTCCGCCAATGAAAAAAAAAATGCATCTTTTTATCTCACAACTTTTTGCGAGTTATGAAGTCAGAATTGTGAGATATATACTCACAGTTGACTTTTTTTTCTCAGAATTACGTAATATAAACTTCTGATAAAATCTGATATTTTTTTCTCAAACCAGTTTGATATAAACTCGCAATTGTGAGTGATAAAGTCAGAATTGTGAGATATGAACTTACAATTGACTTTTTTCTCAAAATTGCATGATATAAACTCGCAATTGCGAGTTATAAAGTCAGAATTACAAGATATAAACTCACAATTGATTTTTTTTCAGAATTACGTAATATAAACTTCTGATAAAATCTGATATTTTTTTCTTAAACCAGTTTGACATAAACTTGCAATTGTGAGTGATAAAGTCAGAATTGTGAGATATGAACTCACAATTGACTTTTTTCTCAAAATTGCGCAATACAAATTCACAAATCTAATGTTTTCTCATAATTGCATGATTTAAACTTGCAATTGCAAGTTATAAACTCAGAATTCTGTGATATAAACCCACAATTTACCTTTTCCTCAGAATTACGTGATATAAATTTGCAATTTACTTTTTTCTTAATATTACGTGATATAAACTTCCACATCTGATATTTTTTCTCTGAATTGCGTGATATAAATTTGCAATTGTGAGTTATAAAAGTCAGAATTGCGAGATATAAACTCACAATTGATTTTGTTTCTCAGAATTACATGATAAAACTGGCAAATCTAATATTTTCCTCAGAATTGTGAGATATAAACTTGCAATTGTGAGGTTTAAAGTCAGAATTGCTTGATGTAACCTTGCAGTTGTGAGTTATAAAGTCAGAATTGCGAGAAAAAAAACTCACAACTGACTTTTTTCCCCAGAATTACGTGATATAAACTTGCAAATCTAATATTTTCCTCAGAATTGCGAGAAATAAACTCACAATTGACCTTTTTCTTAGAATTGCGTGATATAAACTCACAATTCTGACTTCTGAAAAGTCGCAGTTACCTTTTTAAATTTTTTATTCAGTGGCCTCCATAATTTCTTTTGAGAAAAAGTTCTTTTTGTAAACAAGAACAAGAAACAATTAACATGCATGAAAAAATGAAAACAATACATGTACTAAACTCCCCTCAAGTATTCAGCTTAGTATTAAGTTGATATTGGTTTTTAAAATGGTTTACTTTTGTGGTTAATGAACTTTTAAATGTTCTCCCCAATCCTGAATATTCATTTACATTTTATAAAAAATCATTAACTTTGACTCAAGAAAACTTTTTCCCCACATATATAGAGAGCAGTGTCTGTCATAAGTCATATATCTATCCTAAAATGAAACAATAGTCTTTCATAGTCTCTTTTTCATTCCTCACAACATTTCAGAGCATACACAACTGCACCTGCACTGGAAATGTAAGCAAACAAGTGCACTCAAATATTTCATTTTCCAGACCCTCTTATGGTCAAGGCCATTTTACGTGGTATGTTTGGCTTGCTGGTTTACTGAAAATACAGAACATGTGCCTCATTTCTCAGCATTCCTATTAGCCGAAGGGAAAGAGAGAGCGAGAGAGCGAGAGAGAGAGAGAGAGAGAGAGGGGCCAATGCTGGAGGAAGCTGGTGCGTTGAGTCTGCATATTGATTGTGGGGCTGCTTTGCCAATGTTCCCTTAATATGTAGGTCAGCAAAGCTCCAGACTCACTCAAGAGCATGTTAAATTCTCTTATTTGGGTCGCACCTCAATTACCACTGCTCTGGTCCTGATAAGCTGCTCAAAGATGATGTGTAAGGAGAATTCCTTTGGAGTAATTCAAGAAATCACGCTCAGAGGCTATTTCGTGAGAATCGCGGTGCAACAGGCGCACACGACGGAATAAACGGCTCTGTGTGTGTCGCTTATGCAAATGACAAGACCACCCATGTCCTTCCCAAACTTATTTACAAGCTTCAGCATCATCTCAAGAAAGAAAAGAGCAGAGCAGAGCTCCTGAAACAATGGCATGACGGTGTAACAAGCGAGTCTTTTCAAAATCTGTGCAAAGAGATGTAGCAACCGAGGTCGGCTGCGGTGCGCGATTGGCCTCGGCGCAACCAATGGAGAGATGCCGCGGCCAACCTCCAATCAGAATTAGCCGCTTTCGAACAAAGGAATGTTGCACTGCATTTGATTATACGAGAGCTGGGAGACTTCAAGAAAAAGATGCTCCCAGGGTACGTGTTGAGAACTATTCAACATGCAGACTTACAGTAGCAGGAGAAAAAAAAAGGCAACAATGCTGCTATCTTTGTTTTAATATGAAAGCTTTAATGGATTAATCATGTGCTTTACTACTCTAAGGGATGTTCCATAGGGATAAACAAGCTACACATTCAATTAATACTCAACACACTCCCGGCATGGGGTCAGTGTTAAGCCTCAACCCTAAAGTCCTTTTCTCCGTATGGGGGGGAGGGAGGATGACAAGCTCAGGGATTCAACCCTCCACACACACATTGGCAGAGAGATTAATGAAATGAATTTCAGAGATATAATAAACGGCAAGAAGCAGACACATTCTTCAGCCAGGAGAGGACATGACGGGAGCTGTCAGTCATTTCAGAAGGAAGGAAAAAACTGTCTTTCTTCTCAAACTCGTGATTAGCGTTACGTATTTAGCATAGTGTGATTAGTGGGAATGCTCTGTAATTGAGCATCTTGTCGTGCATGTTATTCCCATTTATCAGTAGGAATGTTGAATATTTTCTCTCCATGTAATCCTGTGCTCGTTTGTATTAAATATTTCAACACAGGTTGAAGCTGACATTGTTTTTGTCTTTTTGGCACTTTGTACTTCGTAAGAGATATGGAACAGGAAATAAGCAGATCGACTTAACAATAACATGATAGATCTAACTCTATTTACTTTGTTAATAGACATTCACAGTCTTTTTATACTGTATCACAATGTATCAGTGGTTATTATATATACACACTAGGGCTTTCAAACGATTAATCGCAATTAATCGCATACAAAATAAAAGTTTGAGTTTGCCTAATATATGTGTGTGTACTGTGTGTAATTATTATGTATATATAAATA
>JAHKKF010512107.1:36504-48484 GCA_019740295.1 Labeo calbasu | reverse complement strand
GCTGCAAATTTACATGTTGAACTTGACCTTCAGGTCACACACAACAAAAGTATGCAACCGCGTGGGTGGGGGGAGGGGTGCTACAGAGGTTTCATTAGTCTGTCAGAGAGCAGGAAGAGACAAATGAACAGCTAAAGCACGGGTCACAAATACGCCCATCCCCCAAACACCACCACACTCGAGCCCAAGTTTCAGCTCTCGCTCGTTTATATAACCTTTAATCTGGAAAATAAACCAATATGATGTGATATATGACTACCTCACAGAGCTGTCTGAAGAATGGTAAACACACGGTAAAATATGTGCATGTTGCATAACACTTATCTGCCCTGAAAATGCTATATTGGGTCATGCTTAATAAGCATGCTAAAGAGGTACCACACCGCCCGAACGATGAGTAATAAGGCGGCCGATCGTTCCACTAAAGAAATAATCTGAGAAACAGAGAATGTTAAGAGAAAATTAGTGACTTGTGTCACTCGTTGGCAAAGAAAAGGGGAAGTAGCTTTCTGAAATTTTACTTCCACTTACGGTCGTATCTGTGTTTTACAGAACCTGAGTCAACATAGACAAAAGGTAAACAGCCAGAGGTCAGACAACATAATGAGACGAGATTCATTACTGCGGATCACATTGTAGTTCACTAAAACCACGTCTGAAAGCCCGTGGCTGCTTTACTACCTCATATTTGTGCTAGTTAATAAATGAGTCATCATTTTAGAGTTCCTAAACAGTTTACAACCTTGACTGATATTTACGATTACTTTTTAAAGGGAAGTTGCGGTATCACTAGCGTCAACAATCGCATAAATAATAAGTCCGAAAAAAGGTTTCCCGTCTTTGACTGATCATACGCACTGATAGTCCCACCCAAAACCTACACCACGCTTTTGCTATTTCTATCTCTTGTAAAGCACCTCTTGAAAAGCATTCTATGAATATTATTATTCATATGCAATTTGGACTGTCAGGGGCTTTTCACACCCATGTGTCATTAATTAAATTTATACTTCAGACTGTATACCCTCCTTAACCTGAATTTTGTCCCCGATGCTGCGCTGTGCTATTTTTTATGCTTTCATAACACCCCAAAACTATGTATAACAGCACATTTGAACTCGCTGTAACTGTTATCTAAATTTAGTCAGCTAGCAGTTTCTGGGAATCATTCACAGAGGGAAGGAAGCTGACCATGGTGAAGTCAATCACACCAGGGACCGTCCCGCACGTCTATAGCGGGATGCCTCTTCCCCTCCCCCACCAAACACACACACACACAAATCCACAACATGAGCCATGATAACCCAGATAGACGAGGTGCTGAAAAAGGCTTCATCAGATTAGGTGTCGAATTGCACATAAGCCGCACTTAATTCAAAGGCGATGGCATTTTTTGTATGCTAAAATACTTCCTTCTATACAAGCTTCATATTCGTATTGCAAGTACACCATTCGATGGCTGAAGTTTCTGTTTGTTCTAACAATGAGAGACAGAGCTGACAAACGATTAATTGCATCCAAAATAAAAGTTACTGTACGGAGTATTGTATACATTTAGATATATATTTGTCTATATATATTTATTCATTTTCTTAAACACATGAATGTGTGCATTTATATATGCATAATAAATATACACAGTACTCACACATTTTATGTAAACAAACTTTTGTTTTGAATGCGATTAATCGCAATTAATCGTTTGACAGCCCTAATGAGAGACTGGGGTAATATTCAGAAACCTGTTTGGAAACAGTCATTTTTGCATAAATGTATACTAAATATTGTTCACATCTTTTAAAACATAACTAGCTGAAGAGACACATCACCTAAAAATTTAAATTCTGTCATTATTAAAGGAGAAGTCCACTTCCAGAACAACAATTTACAGATAATGTACTCACCCCCAAGATGTCCATGTCTTTCTTTTTTCAGTTGTAAAGAAATTATGTTTTTTGAGGAAACCATTTCAGGATTTTTCTCCATATAATGGACTGATATGGTGCCTAGAGTTTGAACTTCCAAAATGCAGTTTAAATCCGGCTTTAAACGATCCCAGCCAAGGAAGAAGGGTCTGATCTAGCGAAGCGATTTGTAATTTTAATAAAAAAAATATTTAAATACTTTTTAAATCGCAAACGCTCGTCTTGTCTTTGTCTACTTGAACTCTGTGTATTCTGGCTCAAGTCAGTTAGGGTATGTCAAAAAACTCCAATCCTATTTTCTCCCTCAACAACAAAAATCATTTCAAAATCATCCTACATCGCTGCAGAAGTACCAACCCAGTCTCTGCAAAGCGAACATGCAAAGAAAATCAAACACCCTCAACAAAAAAGGTAAAACGATTATGGTGTTGAGGGAGAACATGAGATGGGAATTTTTCAACATACCCTAACTGTCATGAACCGGAACAAAAACAGTTCAGGTGGAGCGAGACAAGTCGAGCGTTTGAGATTAAAAAGTATATAAATTGTATTATTTTTATGAAAATAACCGATCGTTTCGCTAGATAAGACCTTTCTTCCTCGGCTGGGATCGTTTACAGCTGCATTTGGGATCGTTTGAAACCGCATTTAAACTACATTTTGGAAGTTCAAAATCGGGGCACCATATCAGTCCATTATATGGAGAAAAACCCTGAAATGTTTCCCTCAAAAAACATAATTTCTTTACAGCTGAAGAAAGACATGAACATTTTAAATGACAAGGGGTGAGTACATTATCTGTCAACTTTTCTTTTAATTACTTGCCCTCAATTACTCCAAACCAGTAAGACCTTTGTTCATCTTCAGAACACAAATTAAGATCCAAGAGCTTTTTGTCGGCGCCAATAGCCTTGCGGTTAGTGACATACAGCACAACGGTTCTCACGGTGACCCGAGTTCGAATCCCGTCTCAAGGTCCTTTGGCCGCTTGAACTGAGGCACCAAAGCGATCACGCATGCCGCATTAAAGAGCGCCAAAACCGTATCGTTATGATTTGGCTTATTCTTAAAGCAGATACTTTGTTTATTAAAAAGTAACAAAGCACGAAGCTTATTGCGATTATTACAGCAAGTGCGCTACAAATAGGCTAATACGAAGTTATTGTGAAATTAACAGAACACAGCACATAGACTAAGATCTTGATAACAAGAAGCCATAGTATCGATTATAAACGAGAACTGTTAACAATATTGCCAATATCTACACAGTTGACAGTTTACCTGTTGTAGTTTAAGTTGTGCACGAAATGGACACTACTTCGTACGCCCCTGTCATCTCTCTCATGCTGCACTACTGGAGCTGCTTCTAGCATGCGTGCCATCAACGCGGCTGTTCGGCAGAGATGAGGACTGTTTGAAAGTCTTTTCTTCCACTAAAACTTTATGCGCATTATGTCAGTTTAATACGTGAACATACAAAAAAATGTGATCGCAAAACAATCAGGAAAAAAAGTGCGTTACTTGAAAATGTTTAGGTATAAATATATATAGTCGCCAGTGGCAACCTCATCAAAAACCTAATTAATATTTTTATATTTTTGGTCGACCGTTTTATTCGCAGTCTGGAGCCCTGCCTAATACTATTTTTAATATTGTAAGACGTGATGCAAAAGCAAAAGCTGAGTTCATCTGAACTCATCATGTGTGGATGTAACAACAGCACTTTAAACGGGATGAATTTTAAAACTCTTTTTAGTTACTAGTCTTAATGAAAAGTTTATAATATACTTCGGTAAAAAATTCCCAATGGTAGTGTAAAACAACACCCTTTTTACCTTGCCAAAATTAGCTCTGCAAAAATCATCCCATTTTGGTCGAGGCTGCTTTAAATGCAAACTAGCTCTGCTTGTCCCGCCCCTTTCTTCTCTCTGTGGATTGACGAGCCGGTTTACTTTAGCCACATTTAGCCGCTAAACTTGCTAACTAGCACATTATTAGGAAAGGCGATCACAAAGATTAATTAAAAAAACCCTTATACTCACTTCTGCTATAAGTGAAGCTATTTTTACAGATTAATTAAAAAAGACTGCATGGATTTTTACCATTATAGGGTACAATTGTACATACACTGCCAACACACATTAATGTTCAAACAGCATGTAAAAGTGAACTTAGCATCCGATGACCCCTTTAAAACTGAAAACAAAACCCTTTTTTATCTAAACGTTTTTGTGGTTTTACTAAAATTCCCCCTGTCGGTTTTTCACCAACCACAAATGAACAGGTACAAAAAATAAAGTATGAAAAACCATCCACTGCCAAAAGACAACTTTACTGTAAACACCAGGTCAGATTTTTTGTATGCATGTAATACCAAAATGACATACTATTTTCCCACTAAATACCCATTTTGTTACCATTCCAAAAATTGTTCACATTCTATAGCATCTACTTTAATTTTAACACAAAAACAGACAGCCATTCTCGTGTCTACAAGATTGGGGGAGGGGAGCGCGAGTCACTTTGTACAAAATCAATCTGTTATGTTACTAGATATTACAAACTGGCATTTATAATATTATTTCACTGCTTTTGGTTATTCTTCTAGTTATTTACCTACATCAGCTAATGAATCAAAAGTCTCGCATATTCACAGAAAATAGCTTCTGTGTTAAAAAACAAGGTGGAGATACTGATACAGTGTGTGCAGTACAGTATTACTTCAAACACAGCATGTGATTGACGGACTTGATAGCAGGCCACCAACCATATAATTCACCAATCGTTCAAGAAACAGACCTGAGAGTCATTTTAACTTCACTTGAACTCAACTCCATGTTAACTAACCAAACCGTCAACACTATGGCGTGCCCCAGAACAAATGCACATAGAAAGCAAATAAACAATGCCAAAATGAGTTTACTAGCTGCCCTCCATATCTGACATAATCACTGTGTGCAAAAAAGTTATAATTGCTGCTTTACAAACTGGACGAATTAAACATCCACTTTACATATCAATTACAGTATTATACTGTATTGAATTGCATAACTAGACAACAGTTACAGTTCGCAGCGGTGTTCCTCAACGACCTTGCAGAAAATAACACAGGCCTTGTTCAAGAAAGCACAGACCATGGCAGGCATTTTCAAGCTTACACCACCATCTGCCCATCTCATCTCAACCTTGAGGCTCAAGAGAAACGGGGTCAACGACACCGCACCGCAACAGAGCACAGACGCAAACGTCACGTTTCAACACGTCGGCTGGCCCGATGGAGGAAAGAGGGGGAGGAAAAAAAGAGGGAAAAAAGCGCAATAGATCAGATCTGTCTGTCCCATCCCCCACATCTTGCTTCAATCCACTCTCAGGCACAAGTTACATAACCGTGCCACTCTTCCATTTAGAGAGACGCAGATTTCAAACAAAGACTGAGAGACTCAAAATCATCTACTCGTAGAATCTAAAACAGACTGTGTTTATAATTACAAACACTTTATTTGTATTTTTACAGCAGGCCTAATTTTGAAGGGGGGTTGTGTTTAAATGAGCTAGGTCAACCTAACCCCAACAGTAAATGACTTTAAGGGTTGGTGATCTAAATAGGTTACATGTGAGCCATTACAATGGGAGTTTCCCAACACACATGGCCTTCAGATTACACACACACACATACGCTCCCCACCCCCACCGTAGACTAAACACTGTGATCCTAATATCTCACACACACACATACACATTCATCTTATATAGATCATCATTTTACGCTTGAAATAAAACTGTAAGACTCTGAAGTACAAAATAAGCCACAAGTTGTAGCTTGCCTTGGTCAAATGTAATCACATGCATTGCAGGATTTGACAACGACAGCGTATATAAATATGCATACTAAGAAATATCACTTTACATGTGAACAAGTAAAAAATCATGATCCTGTCATTCAACACACACTCTTGTTTGTCCAAACACTGAATGTGAGTTAAGCTCCCCTCCCCCACTCTCACAGAGTTAGTGCATTGCCCACAACACTGTCATGTGCTTGTGCTGATCTTCATGTACAGTCTTATTATAAACATTGATTATTAATACAGTATTGTTATATTCACCTATCTGAGGAACAAAAGAGTGTGATTCACCTATAAACACAAGTGTTTTTATTAATAGGTGCATTATTTATATAGAACAACATAAGAGTATTTATATGAGAAGATCAATTTGAGTAGATTTTATGGTGTGCATTAGAATGAATGTTAAAACTAAACTGTCTTATATTCAAATACACCATTAACTAATAAAACATCACATGCAAAGAAGTCAATTCAATGCACTATTTACTTAAAAACACTGTTAGCATTAGAGACTAAGGTTTTGCTGAAATTATGTTTTGTACACATCTAAACTACTAAACAATCTGAAGTGGTGCTGCATTTACGCGCACACACACACTCACTCAAACACATACACACACTCTCTGCTGCCCATCCCCCACCCAGCCAGATCATCCAAAAGAAATGCCCTTGCCAAATTATAAATCGCTATATATTATTATTAAAAACACACAAAGCTACATAAACGCACACACGCTGCTATATTATCGATATATAGAGAAAAATGAAGAAAACACTCACTTTAATACCCGGATGAGCGCGAGGGCTGCCTTTCACTGCTTGTGTGGAATTTCCTCCTCCTCGACTATTTTGTCAAATAGTGCTCAAACAAAGCGTTATAAAGCTGCTTTGAGGCGGCAGATCGTCAGATAAATTCCCAAACAAGAGTCCGGTCCCGTTCGCATCGGCGTGGAGCGGAATAAAACCGTTTAAAAATAGATTTAAGAGCGATTGAGGTACATTGTGGGGCTGTTTGCTAGTGGAGAAAGAGCCAAACGGTTCAGGAGCAGCCAACGGCTTCAGACACTCAAACACTGGAGAGGTGACCTTCCAGGCGAAAATGGGGGAGGCCTGGGCGGTTGTCTCTGCAGCTTTGTTGAAACTGAAGGAGGAATATCGCAATAACATGCCTGCTCCTTCCATCTCAGGCGGCATTTTACACTAAACTGCGGCAGAGGCGTATAATTTAAGCGAGTTTTATCCCTCCCGTGACACATAAATGGAGTGATTTGAATATTTGTAAAACGCTAAACATTATATGATAGGTTAAGATTGATCTTTTATAACGTCATAAATGTTGATTATTGTTTAGTGAAAGAAGCGCAACAGTGATAAATGTAATTGTTTATGTTTTTAACAAAACACTATCTGCCTTCTTTAACACACAAGTAAGCCTATGGGCGCTTATTAGCCGCTATGAGAAGAATAACAACGTGCAGTGTAAACGTAAAACTGTATGCACTACTACAAATCAGTGTGTTCATAATTAAGATAATACATTAAAATAATGTGGTTAGACACACCAATTTGCAATTTTAAGCAGAAAAACAAGCTATTTTGTACAGCTAAAAATAGCTGGACGCGGATGAGACCAGAAGCCGAACCCATAAAATTCACAAATGGCCACATCCATTCTTACAGGAAGTAAAAGGTGGATATGTTACTGATATTTTGTGTTATTGGTATTTCATACAGCCTAATAATTTAGTTAAATATTGTATCATTTTATTCCATCTTAATGTGTTATTGTTTGTCATATTTTCATGTATGTTTGTTAGAATTACATTTGGAATTACTATTATTATTATTTTGTAAAAATAACACTTTCTGTTAACGTAAAAATGCAACACTTACATATATAAACATTATCAATGAAACATATGACAAGAAAAGTATTCATTTCAAAATATCAATACTAAAAATGATCCTTTTCTTCGCCATGTTAAAAGGTTATGGGTCATGTCAACTTTGTAAGTTGGATATCAAACTTATCTTTAAGATTTTTTAATCATTCCCAGCACACGCACAGCGTCAGAATTTGGTTAAATTCCAAATGCAGCGTCGGGTGACCAAAATTGTCAATTTAACGTCAAATGTCAACATTAATATTTTTTCCAATAACGATATTAGCTGAAGTTGATATTTAGTTGTTTTTAGGCTGTGTAACCAAAATCCAACGTTAAGTCAACATCAAACTGACGTCAAATATTGATGTCAACCCGATTTTCATTTTTTAACCAAAATGCAACGTCAACCTGATGTTATATTAATGTCTGGTACCTTTCTTTATTTCTTAAGTATTTTACAGCACGCGCACAGCGTCATAAGACTTTGTTATTTGGTTAAATTGCGACATTGGGTGACCAAAATTCAGTGTAAATTCAACGTCAAATGTCAACATTAATATTTTTTCCAATAACGACATCAGCTGACGCTGATATTTTGTTGTTTTTAGGCTGTGTAACCAAAATTCAACGTTAAGTCAACGTCAAATTGACGTCAAATACTGATGTCAACCTGATTTTAATTTTTTAACCAAAATGCAACATCAACCTGATGTTATATTGATGTCTGGTACCTTTCTTTATTTCTTAATTATTTTTCATACATAATTACGGCTTGAGGGGGCGCCCATGGGCATATTTTTATATATATATATATATGGGTTTTTTTATATTTTACATTTCATAGTAAATACAAAAGCCAACAGTATAAATGATACAGAAGCAATAATAATACCAAAATAATACCAACATTTAAAAAAACAGCAGTTTAAATAATACCAAAGCAATATATTATTTAGACAACCAAAAAAATTAATTAAATTCCTTGAAATAGCAGGGTAAATACAAAATCCAACACTATAGATGATACCAAAGCAATAATACCAAAATACTACCAAAATTTTACGGTATTTAAAAAACAACTGTAGAAATAATACCAAAATAAAACAAAATAATTAAGTCTCAAAAAAAAAGAAAGAAAATTTCTTGTCATTTCAGAATAAATACAACAACCATTAGTATAAACGATACCAAAGCAATAATACCAAAATTATACCAAAATTTCAACCCGGTTTTCATTCTCAAATCAAAATGCAACGTCAACCTGACGTTATATTGACATCCGTATATATACATTTTCCGTAATTACGTCTTGAGGGGGAGCTCGTGCAATTTCGGTAGTTAACTTGAATTTATGACAATTTCACTAGCATGTAAAGGCAGCATTATAGTGTGTTCATGTCATTTTAGAATTACCATAACTGTGCTCTTGAAATGTGCGTTTTAACCAAATAATTACATGTAAAATGGCAACAATCTTAAGGTTATTTGGTACATTAACACATTACTATTTGACATACCAGAGTACCTGGTGTGTTTTTTATCCTAAAATATGCTGCGCAAACACTTAGAGGTGAACTAACAAATGAATGTAATGATTGAATATTTTGCTGCCATTAACAACAAAGCTGCACATGGATCCATTTTGGCGTTACGAGTGTTGCCATAGCAACAAATTATTTCTGAATCTGAGGATGTGGACAGCTCTGAGTAGAATCTCATAATTACAGTAATTCAAGACATGAACGCAGCATTAATTCTTGGTTATGTGGTATAGGAGGTGGGGGAGGGGCACGGTCGCCTCCATGAGAAATGCTAAATGTCATGATTATATAATTATTTGATGGATCACGTGATCAGATGTAAAATAAATTTGGTTGCCTTGGTAATCATGTAGCAACCGTGTTTGAAAAATTGAGGTAGCAAGGCTTCATGTTACCTTCGTCTAATTTTTAAAGGCAACACAGACGTGTGGCTTTGGCAGTTAATGGAATATATAAAAATACATCCATATCAGGTTTTTACATCTTAATTGTAGTTTTTAGAAATATTTCAGTGGCTATAAGTAAAGCTCATCTGAATTTGTTGTAGCTCACTAGACGTGTTCTGGAAGACTGAACTTTTATGCAAACAAGCTGTCTGTTAAGTCACTGACTGGGCAAAAAGGCTGTTTTTAAATACAGCCATTTTGTTCTTTTTTCCCTGCTGACACTCATTTCTTACTCTCTTTCTGTGTCTTACACAATAACAGTGTTCAGGGTGGAGGGTTTGTGTCTGTTTGGCTGTAATCTTATCAAACCTCGAAGTGTGTAAAAGCCTTGAACAGAAGGTCTCTCCTCCTACCTTCTCTTGTCCTTTCGTCTTTTCTCCTTTCTATTGAACATCTGTTTATTTGGTTCTGCACCACAAAAAATCACTAGATGAGAAAATTAGGTTGTTTAAATTAACCTTCAACTAAAAATATTGACGTATTCCATTAGAATATTGATACAGTAGCATGAGATAAAATATTGCAGTACTTTAAAACATTGATTTTCGCCCACCACTACTAAACATTTCATCCGTCCGTCCATTAGTCCATTCATTTGTGCTTCAACTCAATTTAGTTGTTTCTTAAATGGCATATTCATTCCTTTATTCCAACTTTTTATCAAAAAACACTGATAATTATATAAATCATATCAAGAGGGAACAAAATATTAATGCAGTATCCCAACAAAAATGAATTACATTACCTGTAATTTCACAGTAAATAAAAAAACAACAACAGTATGAACAATACCAAAACAGTAATACCAAAATAATACCAACATTTTACAGTAAATTCAAAAACCAACAGTTTAAATAATACCAAAACAGAACAAAATAATTAGTCTTCCAAAAAAAAAAAAAAAAAGTGTGTAATATGTGACCCAAATGTGTATATGTGACCCTGGACAACAAAACCAGTCATAAGGGTTAATTTTAATGATAATTTTTTGAAAATAGATTATACATAAGCTTTCCATTGATGTATGGTTTGTTAGGGCAATATTTGGCCAAGATACAACTATTTGGAAATGTGGAATCAGAAGGTGCAAAAAAAAATCAAAATATTGAGAAATTCACCTTTAAAGTTGTCCAAATGAAGTTCTTAGCAATGCATATTAATAATCAAAAAGTTTTGATATATTTATGGTAGGAAATTTACAAAATATCTTCATGGAACTTCTTTATTTCTGATCTTTATTTAATATCCTAATGATTTTTGCATAAAAGAAAAATAATTTTGACCCATACAATGTATTGTTGGCCATTGCTTAAATTATACCCGTGCTATACTTAAGGCTGGTTTTGTGCTCCAGGGTTACATATATATATACATATATATATATATATATATACTGTATAAATAATACCGGAACAAAACAAAATAATTTAGTCTCCCAAAAAAAAAAACAGAAATTAAATTTCGCTTTTTTTTTTAGAGTAAATACAAAAACCAACAGTATAAATGATACCAAAGCAATAATAACAACATTTTCACAGTAAATAAAAAAAACAACTGTATAAATAATACCAAAACAAAATAATTCACTCTCTTAAAAAAAAATGAAAATTAAATTCCTTGTAATTTCAGAGTAAATAGAAAAAACCAAATATCGAAGCAATAATACCAAAATAATATCAAGATTTTCAGTAAAAAAAAAAGAAAAAACGTGTTAATAATACCAAAATGAAACTAAATAACTTTTAAATTAAATTCCTTGTCATTTCAGAGCAAATACAAAAAAAGTATAAATTATATCAAAACAATACTACCAAAATAATACCAAAATTTCACAGTAAATTCAAAAACCAATAAATACTACCAAACCAAACAATTTAGTCTCCCCAAAAAATAAATGACATTTAAACCATAAACACATAAACCAACAGTATAAATTATACCAAACCAAATAATTTAGTCTCCCAAAACAAGAAATTCAATTAAATACAAAAACAGTACAAATGATTCTAATGCAAAAAATACCAAAATATTACCAAAATTTCACAGTAAACTGAAAAACCAACAGTTTAAATAATACCAAAAAAACAAAATAATTTAGTCTCCCAAAACAAAAACAAAAAAATGTAATTCCTTGTAATTTCAGAGTAAATACAAAAAACAACAATACAAATGATACCAAAAAAAAAACCAAAATTTCACAGTAAATTCAAAAACCAACAGTATAAATAATACCAAACCAAATAATTTATTCTCCCCCAAAAAGAAATTAAATTCCTTGTAATTTCAGAGTAAACACAAAAACCAATAGTATAAATTATACCAAAGCAACAATAC
>JAHKKF010512107.1:5557-29553 GCA_019740295.1 Labeo calbasu | reverse complement strand
TATAATATTAATTCCAATAATTCCGTGGCGGGTACAATGCCTCGGGGTGCAAGATCAGTAACTTTATAGTGACCATAATTTGCAGATAAAAACGTCAGTAGGTTTTCTCACGCATTCTCTTTACGCATTCGGACGCAAACGCATGCGACTGTAAAGTCGACCTTGAAGTTTCACAAAAGTGCATTGCAAAAAATTCATGAAAAAAAAAAACGGTAGCTGTGGTTGCCAAAATATTACTGTAAAGATATGGTAGCAACATTTTAAGTTTTACGTTTTTTACTTAAATTTACATTTAAATACCGTAATTTCATTAACAGATGTAATGTTAATGTACCAACCTACTGAAGTACTGAAATCTGTTTTGTACCCTTGTAATACACTGATAACCAAAAGCAGGTGTTGATGTGAAAGTCACATGATGAACCAAAGCCCATCACAAGCAGCTTTTAAATATTTACATATATAAAAGGTGCACAGTGTCATTCACATTAACATTAAACACCATCATGGTAACACACATGAAACAGAAATAATGCAATAGACATTAATTTAACAGCAGATAAGAAAGAACTGATAAGAAAAATTTAAAAAGTAATACAGGGAATTCTGGAAATGTCAATTTACGGTTATTCACTGTAAATTTTACATTATTTTTTCCTCTTCTGATAACGGTATACTACCGTAAAATTACATGCAATGTCCAGTACTTACCATTAACCATTTAACAGGTTTTAACGGTAGCATTTTTACAGTTTTTTCCATTAAATTCACGGTCACCTGCCACTGTTTGCACAAAGTACTATAAACAGCATGCAACTGATATTATTGTAAAGAAAATACTCCTGTTTCTACATAGCTTAAATAGAATCTATCGCTATTTCCACTTTTTTTATTCTGTTGCGGAAACATACCACACAAAGATACTTTTATGTAAAGAATTAAAGACAAAAAAAGGCCATATTTTGCCTACGAGATGGCTATCAATATTAACAGCTACTAATTTAGCTCCTTTATTAGCTGTGAGATTCAAAATAAAGTACTAGTGGCACATATATGCACATACAGAGCAGTAATGCCCTGCAAGTGGTCACTAATATGGAGTTAGCCATAGTGATGCTCACTTTCTATTGCGTTTCGTCCATTTGAATATACAGTATTTGATTACAACAGACCTACTGACCATCAGGAATGACTCCCACCCCCTCCGTGACATGTTTGTTGGAATGAAGAGCACGTTTTGCAGTAGGCTGATCTAACCAAGGTGCAATAGGGAGCTCTACAGAAGGTCATTTGTGCCCACTGCTGTAAGACAGTACAACACATCTACTATGTGCATCAGCAGAGGAGTCATTGTGAAAGATACTTTGTGGAAGTTGGCCTGAATCCACAGTCTGGTTTTGTGAATACACAACTGTTTCTTTGTATACTGTGTTTACAGTATATACATTTTAATGTGCAGAAGATGACTATCTATCTATCTATCTATCTATTAGTGGCGTTTCCTCTGAGGAGACAAGGGAGGCAGGTTCTCCTCAAAATACTGGATGAGAAAAAAATTGTAGTACAAAAACTAAACAACTCAAAGTGTATAAATCACTAGTTTCTTTGAAGTAAAACTGTCCAACAGCGACACCAGCAGCAGGTAAAGTTACAGCAGGAGCATCTATCTCGGCCTCCCCTGAGCCCATTGAGTTTTAACAGACGCCTTAAAGCGTGCCGTGAGTTTGCTGGGGGTAATTGTGAATGAATGGGGGAAAGTCATGCGAGTCATTGCGATATGATTGGATGTGACTGGTTATGTTTGGCTGTGATTGGTTCATGCGATAAATCCCTCCTCTTGTGTGGGCATGTTCTGCGTTCTCGAATCAGTCTGAATGAACAATATAATGGTGTTAATGGGAAGCCTAATTTTAAACAAGTGAGTAACAACTGCCACATTTCGATATGATCACTTTGTTACATCAAAATAAGAATTAAAATAGCATGAAACACAATCTGTGGGAGCTTTGTAGTGAGTAATCTATGTTTCCGTGACCAGTGTTTACCCGGCTTTGATGACCCATGATCTGAAAAATTAAAAAAGTAGTTAAAAGTTAACCACAACATATATTGTTTACATTGTTACTGCCTTGAGTTGTTGATTTGGAATCTGTCCGTCATGGCAGACGTTTTGTTATTATGCAAGCTGCTCCATCAAATGTATTTTACCACATATTTCACCACTGGCTGACTTATATATTATACAACTGAAAATAAATAGAAAAGGATGGAGTATGTGGCTCTTGAGAATAACAAATCTTTTCTCTGAAAAACTGTATTTTTCAAACAAAAACACACTGAGATCCTTCCAATATGAGCAGACTATTTACCCCGTTGACATGAACAGTTCACCTGTAGTCTCCTGTGTTCTTTGACATCACCAATTCAGCTGAACCAATCCACCTTTATGCCAGCCGAATCTTTAAAACGGAATCTGTTCTCAAGCATTGGGAATGCTCGGTTCCAGATGCTATAGCCTGTACAAAGCCGAGGGCTGACACAGCCCCTGGAATGTGATTTAACACGGCTTATTTCAGCCGGCCCAGTGTAGACACACATGGTCAACAGAATTCCAATCAATTAGGCACAGTGGGGCTCAACATTCCAGTCTTTTGGGGTTGTTTTCTCACTCAAGCAGCTAGCAGGGGAGTCTTATCCTCTCAACCCTGCCAGAGCCAGAGACGCCAATACATCAAGAGGCCCCAGTCTCAGGAACACCTGTTTAAGGCTATATTTAATCCTGTGAAAACCAGACCTTTTATTTCATTTTTTTTCCTCTGAGGCTGAAATGCTGTGACGCTCTCCTGCCTCTTTGATCTAATTGCTAATTGCTCTTCAAAGCTCACCTCAAAGTCCGTCGTACCGGGCCGGGCTGATCTGGACAAGCCAGTGTGATGCTGCCCATTGAAAAGCATGAGAAATGGCTGTGAAATGAAAGGAGGCATTGCATGCATTTGTAGATGTGAAAAGAAAGAAAGCTCTTTTTTATTTTTTCTCCTTTCTAGTTGCTTTTAGCTCATCATTTAAACTACTTAAAACTTTGGTTACTACTTTAACTTTATCATAAGCTTTTTTAATGCATTTACAAAATTAAAAAATGTGCACAAAAAGTATTCTCGTAGCTTGAACCACTGATGTCACATGGACTATTTTAATGTCCTTACTACCTTTCTGGGCCTCGAACGTGTCGTTGCGTTGTTGTCTATGCAGGATCAGAAATCTCCTGGATTTCATCAAAAATATCTTAATTTGTGTCCCGAAAATGAACGAAGGTACGGGTTTGGAACGACAAGAGGGTGAGTAATTAATAATGGAATTTTCATTTTTGGCTGAACTAGCCCTTTAAAAGTATTGTTAAAAATACTTACTGCATTAGATTGTTTTAATAAATTGAACCTTGTTCTAAATGTTACTTTAAACTTGAAACACAACAGACGAGCAATGTGCTCATTCCAAACTGCTGAGTGATTTCCACACTAATGATACTCATCAAGAATGTGGAAGTCATTATGCATAACATTGTACTGTAGGGAAACAAACTATTGAATCACTAGGTCGCAGTAGCCAATCAATAGTTAGAGACCTCTCAGCTAGAGGCCTTTTGTCCCACCTCCTTCATTACACCCACATGTGTCTTCACATTATGCAGTGAAAATATTGCATACTAATTAGAGAGTATTGGAAATGTCAATATTGTTTAGCTACTGGATAATTGCCTATGTTTTCTCAGTACGGATCACAAACAGAAAAGGGAGGGTTGCTTTCAAATCTACTCCAATAAAAATACTAATTACTTTCTAAAATGTAATAATGATAGATTTCTACCCAATTAAAACATTTCATTTGAGTTGGCAAATGTAACACTGGAATGTTTTTCATAACTTACAATGCCCCTATTATGCCATATTTAAGGTCTAATATGTGACACTGGACCACAAAACCAGATTTTTTTTTAAATTGAAATTTATACATCATCTGAAAGCTGAATAAATGTTTCCATTGACGTTGTTAGGATATGACAATATTTGGCTGAGATACAACTATTTGAAAATCTGGAATCTGAGGGTGCAAAAAAATCTAAATATTGAGAAAACTGCTTGTCCAAATGGAATACTTAGCAAAGCATATTACTAATCAAAAATTAAGTTTTGATATATTTACGGAAGGAAATTTACAAGATATCTACATGGAATATGATCTTTACTTAATAACCTAATTAATTTTTGGCATAAAAGAAAAATTGATGATTTTGACCCATACAATTGCTACAAATATACCCATGCTACTTATGACTGGTTTTGTGCTCCAGGGTCACATATTATTTTTGGGAGTTTCCTACGATAGGTTTACATGCTTGCAAGGTCAAAAAACGCTTTAGTGTTCTCAGAATATGCATTTAATATCACCTCCTTTTTCAGCAATTCTCAAACAATTCCTTCAAAGATTCAGTATCTCTAAACCCCTCCCTCAATCTGCTCTGATTGGTCAAGGTGGCCCAGTCTGTTGTGATTGGTCTATTTTTATAGTCCTGTATTTTATAAATAGCACATCTAAATTAATGTGTGAGATGGGATATAAGGCTATTATGAGATAAAACTTTGGCTAAATTATCAAGAATGTACAAACTGTTACTTTGAGAGTGACATTTTTCATTTCCAAAATACACATTCTACTCATTATAAAACATATTCTCTGACCCTAAAGTGCTTGGTCCTGTTTAAGAACTGAGGGAAGCGGCCTCTTAAACAAGCAAATGTTGCACACTTCTAGATTTAATGGTATGAAAATACAAACACAGGCAGAAATTTGTGTGACAGGCCATTTGGCAGGAAGAAGCCTGTTTTTGCATGTTTAAACAGGGCAACCCAGAGGGGACTTTTGGTAGGATGGGGATGTCGTTGACTTGTGGATCAGATTTCATGGATCCCTGTCTAAAGCACCAAGCGTGGCTACACAAACCCTTACAAAATCTATCAAAGGGCTTGTTGCGATTATGCAGAATGGGGCATTGCTGGGAAAGCGTGATGCGTGAGCTTTGGAGGGGGAAGGGAACACTTCTTATTCGCCTTGATCCCATCATCCCCAAAGCAGGGCAGGGGGGTCAGCCGCCCTCCTTGTCCATCACGGAGGAGATGGAGGATGAAGATTGAAAAGGAGCACTCTGCTGGCAGGCTGCCAGCTCTGGCCATAATGAGGTGAGGCTACCTCTTGTGTGGGTCAGTGTGTGTGCACATCCCACTAGAATATGGTGTACTGTGCATACTGATAGACCTCTGAAAAGATTTACATTATAGCAGTGCATGATTCAGAATAGAGCTGGGAAAGCGATTCAACTTACAATTTAGTTCTTGAATTTGAGTTGAGGTAGAATACAGGAAACTTGTTTGTTCATATATTTTTGTTAATAAGCTTTGTTAATATTCATACCATTGTTATTCAAATATCCAGGGAGTGTCGCTAAAGGTTAATGCTCTGTTGTGTTGGAAATATCCCCTACACCAAACCCAACCCTAAACCTCCCCGAGTGTTAACAAATGCAAAAGTGATATTAAAATGCATTTGTTGATGCAGCCGTGCTATTTTAACTTCCTTATGCGGATTTGAGCTGTTTTGTCTAACCGTAGTTTCACGGGGTTCGTACCGAAGTACGTCGTATCGCGTGAACTACCGTGGAAACCTACTGAATTAGAAAACTCATGCATATGAAGCTGCATATGTGACGGCAATGTTCAAAAGTATCAGTTTTCAAGTCATAACATAATATTCTGCAAGTAATTATGTGAAAATTAGGCTTTATTAATCAAAACTATGTACCTGTAAATCATATTTTGTGGGAAAAGGAATAAAAGTTGTGGGAGTAGCATGCCTCTAGTGTTCATTTCAACTGGAAACTGCAGTGATTCGTACATATAAGTACGTTTTTCAGTTTTGGAGAAGTGTATGTAGAGGTATGTATTTCCAAGGAGCCTCCAATGAGTTGCATTTTAGGAACAATATTGCCAGTTATAGAAAAAAAGTTCCAAACCGAGCCAAAGTAGTATCAGCAAATGCATTCCTCAATGATTTGTATTTTTTAATTGGTTGAGTGAACGATTCAGTGAATGTTCAATATAATACATGATCTGTACGTACTCCATTTTTATGTTGTCATTAAATTGTGACCTACCAGTGTCAGCTGTGCTGCTTCATTGCCACTAACGAATCCTCTCCCATTGCCTCATGGGAAAGTAAAGTGCCCATTGGATGCGCACTTTAGAATGTCGCCGAAAATAGTAAGTTATTTGGGTATTTTTTGCCTGCTTTCACATACTGTTTTTCATCTACTTTACAGAAGGAAAGTATGTATATTCAGATGTAAGCATGTATATTGTGTTACGTAGTTACTTTTTATAAAAAGCATTGGATTACGTTATATTTGCTTTACTTTTTATCACCTGGACTGGGATTGCTTATTTATTTCAACCCCTTATCATTCCTGTCAAATTTAACTCAATGCAAACTGCAGGTGGAACGTTAGAACGCTAAGACATAACAGAAAATCCAAAAGTTATATTTTTGGCAACTGTAAATGCCCTTTCACACCAAGAGTGAAATTAAGCCTCAGGCTGAAGAAAATGCCTCTGCCTCTCAGTGATGGGAATAACAGCTTATAAACAAACAGCGTTTTTTTTTCAGTAACGAGTAATCAAACGAATTACTGTTTCCCTGTTACAACACCGTTACTGATAATAAAAAGCGGCGTTGCTATAATTAATTATAATATTATTATAATTTTATTTTTCAGTTCATCTGAATGGATGTGCAGCGTACCTGTATTTGACGAACTGTAAACTGAATTGAGGGCACACGACTAGCCGTCGCTTTGTCTCACACACGCAAAGAAAGATATGGAGAGAGAGTCTTATATATCATGCAGAATTGCCATGCTACATATAAACACTATCCTTTGCTGTATTTTCCTGTCAAAATAACGGAGTTTCTTTGGAATTCTTCAGCTTTTAAGAACTGCCGGTTTCTCCGGTAGTAGGCGGAACTAAGGCGCAAATGGCAATCTCATTGGCTGGCGGTCACCTATTATCATCCCTGTTTGAATTTCAACAAATCAGTTTGAGCGAACGCAGACAACGTGATTAATATTCATGAACCCAGCAGTTTATTAATCCTTAGTGCGTTTTATATTGTTATTAGTAGTAGTATTCTTTTTTATTATTCTTAAGTTTTTTCACCCTTTTTTTTTATAGAAACACTAAATTACAGACAACATCTTAAGCTCCACCACACGTCCTTAGTTTAGTCAATATGATAAATACGCATTCATACATGGTTATTCTAAAGTTCTAATTACTAAAGTTTAATGCTAAATTATCATAATGTCATATAATGCTTGACTGACTGATGCTAAGTGTACATTCAAATATATATATAAAAAAAAAAACTGTGCCATTAAGCTTTATATATCTGGTGAGTAAACTAAAAAAAAAAAAATCATTTAACATATTTAATATTGGGGCATCCAGGTTATTTGACATATTTGAACTTTTTTTTTTTTTTAAGTAGTACAATAGTTACTTTCCCTGGTAATTAGTTACTTTTATAATGATGTAACTCAATTACTAACTCGGTTATGGGAAGTAACTAGTAACATAACTAATTACTTTTTTTAAGTAACATGCCCAACACTGATACCTCTGGACTTACTCCCAGTTTCTCAAAACAAGGGGACAGGAAATGTTTTTGGGGAATAGGAAAACAAAGTAACTTGGGTTATGTATTTGAAAAAAGTAACTCTGATATTTTCTTGTTCATTTAAAAGTAATGCGTTGCATTACTAGTTACTTGAAAAAAGTAGTCTAATTACATAACTTGCATTACTTGTAATGCATTACCCATCACACTGTTCAGATGCAGCCCGTCAGTTGTTTTATTTCTGATTAAATCAGCATTTGAATGAAAGAATGAATGGTTTAATGACTCATAAAGACAGACACTTGTCACCAACTCCTGGCGTAATGATGTAACATGAATTATATAATCAGATTACTTTTTAAAGTAACTAGTAAAGTAACACATTTAAATTTACAACAAAATATTTTTTGTCCCAGTGTTGAGAGAAATTGGGAGTGAAGAGCAGAGGCTAAGGCCTGAGGCTTATTAATTTCACTTTTGGTGTAAAGGGGCTTTACAGTTGCCAAAAATATAACTGGGTTTTTTGTTATTAAAAAACAAATAAATTAGCACATCCCAGGTGACAAAAAGTAATAAAAGTAACATATAAAGTAACTAAGTAATGCAGTTAGTTATATTGCAATGCATTACTTTTAAAAGTAATGTTCTCCAACACTGGATGTAACCTGCAGAAAGTGTTGTTGACAATCTTTATTTTTGACTGTGTACATTTTTTGACAGTGCTGAAGTCAAAATGAACAATGCAATTATTTGTTTTATTACAAAATTTGTGTTAGAGTAATGAAATTTCTCACTTCTTTGAATTTTAGCAATTCAGTAAATTCCTCTTCCAGTCATTCCAAAGCAAGTTCCATTTCAGCATCCCGTGGAGTGTGGAAAATGTAATTCCAATTCAAACTTATGATCTGAAAGTGATTCAGTTCTCAAATTATGTTTTGTTTCTGCAACATATTACTTTTAGGGCAAAGCTGCTTGGGAAGTTCGACTGCATCTTGCTCTGTATTAATAATGATACAGTTTGAGGCCATGTTATTCGATCATACTGTCATTCATTTTTCATTAAGCCTTGCTGGCAGCTCACACAATATCTATCGCAACAGTGACCACGGCAGCCTGGCTTTAAAATGAAGCATTTATATTACAACGACCACTTTCAGTTCGCTGCTGAGTAAGCTACATGAGGAAGACTGGTAATTTCATGGCTGAAGGATTCAGACTACTTGCTGTTTGCATACTTAGGTTTGGAGGCCACAAAAATAAGCCCAGATAAACATTGACTGCTGCAACAGCTCTGGCGGGGATTTGCGAAGACGTCGTGACGACGGCACGGTATGCTCCAAACGCGGAGGAAACCTCAGACAGCAATATGAATACATAATATGAATTCAGCAGTGTGAATTCACTGGACCACAATCATTTTCTGCTTAACAGGTCATAGCCCGCGCAGTTACGTAAAGCTCTCTTTACTCCGTGACTGCAGAACTGTGATGGGACACGACTTGTCTATATGCAAACTGAAATCTCCACAGATGGCATTTCTGCACTGACCTAGTTAAACAGGATCTGAGAGTGTGTGAGCTCCCATGTGGCTCCTCAATTAAAAACCATCCTCTGACTACTTTCCTTCCAAGGCTGCAACTTATGCGTGTGTGTGTGTGTAAGATAGCTTGTGGAAAGACTGAAGAGTGAATGAGACAACTATGAACTACATTGCAACAATGAATGTAACGACTATAAATGAATAACTATGCAACTAAATATGATTAGGCCTAAACTATACAGAGTGTTTGAATATGCATAATCCTCAAATTCTATTGCTCTGTAAGAGTTTTGTAATGATTCCTTGAATCTGATTGGCTGATAAGACTGCTCCAACCGTTTCATCATTTGTATCACTCACGCCCAAATCTGCTTTAATTTTATAAATTATACTGTTTTTGTGTCACGGAATGTAGTTTTAAGAGTTTTTAGACAAGAATGTACTTGTTTAAACTTCAAATATGCATTTTGTTAATAAAGACAATGCCTATTTGAAAATTTGCTTCAACGTTTTCAGAGATGTGAGCTCCAGGGCATCAGCGGACGTTCAGCGCTCATAAACCCGCAGAGAGCAGCCTCACCTCGGCCAGATCTTTTGGAATTTGCAGCCAATGTCTCCATAGTGGTTAAACACGAAATACAATTCATTTTTGGTAAATCTAACGGGCAGTCTTTGGTCTTATTAATCTATTATTTGTTCCAGAGCAAATAGTTTTGACTGAGGGCAAAATGTCATATATTTTATATAAATTTAATGCTGCATATCAGAGCGCTGCCTTTGTACTTTTGAGTTAATTACCTAGCAATTTTAATGATGACTGTTGTTGTTTATTAAATATTATTATTCAATAAATAATATTTTATATAAACAATAATAGTATTTAATAACACTATTTAGTATAAAGAAACGGTGTGTATTCGTTATGGTGATTTTAATTACATTATTCAGCCGGTGGCGACAAGAGACTGTTTGTATGAGTGCGTCAGCAGTAAAGACTTTTGTATTGAAAGCGACAGAAACCAGGTTGTAAACAAGCATGTTGTTTTTACTTTCAACAACACCTTGACATTTTCAAATTACTAACGGAGGCTTGGGCTCAGCTGTCAAACTGAGATTTGAATCTGTGGTAGAAGGAAGTAGTCTTTTTGTATTATATTCAGTGTTTATAATGTCTTTGTTTTGAATTCTGAAAATAATTTTAAAATATATAGATACGTTTTTTAATATAAAGGCATCCTTGTTTATCCCCCTGAAATTTGTTATACTGTCTGCGTCTTAAACCGCAAACACATTTAAGCTCTCCTACAGCTTTTAAATCGAATAAAAATACAATATATTCAACATGTCCAATTGTAACAGTACCAACTGCCAGGAGGAAGTCTCATCTAAAGAGTGTGTACCACGTCCAGCTCCCAGACTGCTTTCTTCAAGTTGATTTATGTCACCCTGAGAGGAACTGGGCGTCACTTATCTTGAGAGTGTGAAGGAGATGAGAATGTGAAGATAGACAGAACCCCTGCTGAGCTGTGAGACAGGAGCATCAAATATATACTGACGGTCTTTCACATGTCTTCAGTGTCTCCGAACTTTATCCGCACCATCGCCGCAAATCCACAGACAAAAGCAATGCATTCAGGTCAGAAACAAAAACCCAAGCAAGCCAAAGCAAACACAGGCGAATGATAAATGCTCATGACATTGTCCAGAACTGAAACGAACCTCAAATCGTCCCTGGTATATTGTCAGTCAAGGTCTTGATTTCTCCTCTGCAACAATACGCATGGAGGAACATTGTGTGACCTCAAAAGTAGGGATGATTCTGTTTCATCTGCAGGCTGTGTATGAATTATAGATGGAGCCTCATCTGCTCCAGAGGAAAGATCCAAAGCAGGATAAAAATACCCTACTTGTCTCATGTTGCGTGCAGGAAAAAACAAAAGGGAAGGCGTGTGCCGCCGTGTCAGACCTTTCAGTCTGAATAATTGACTCTATACGCAAAGCCTGGCAGATTGAGTCTCTTTGTGTGTATTTATTTGCTCGTTTTAAAGGGCAGAGGGTGGAGCTGAACCTATAGATGTGTCCAATCTTGAAGTACGCTACATAATCAGATTACTATTTTTAAGTAATGAGTGAAGTAACATCTTACAGTTGGACCATAATATCAGAGTTGCTTTTTTAAATATTAAAAGGGTTCCTTCTCTCTTCCTAATGTTGGTAGAAAATGGAGCATATTTAAGGTGCGGAAGCTGTGTTGTAGCATGTGTGAGCATGCTTATCAGTTGTGTACAGACTGCAACAACTGCAAAGTTTTTTCGCTTCAGAAACTTCAATACTGCTGATAAACAAGAATAAATCTTAGTAGAATCCAGTTGCATTTGTTATTTGTAGAGGACAAAATAACAATTCTGTCCTGGAGCTCTTGGGTATGACTGGTGTCTAGTGACGGTGAGAAAAATATAATGCAGAAGCACTCTTAAGATATTAATTTACATAAAAAGTAATGTTGTAATTAATTAGTTTAAAGTTAAAAAATTAAAAGGTCAAATACAGCAAAATAGGAGGGGCATGTAACCCCCTAGTGCTAGATGCTGGAGATGTTTGTGAAGGAAAAAAGATGGCTATATATACAGTGCACAGCATAAATGAGTACACCCCCTCTGAATAAATATAAAAATTGTATTTTCTTAATGATCACTAATGTAATTCATGGAAAGATGGCAAAATTTTAATGTATTAAACATATACTTAATAAAAACTATGCCAATATTTTCTGTAAAATAAGTAAATTAGCCAATTTTGTTTAAATGAAGGATTGCAGAAATGAGTACACCCTAGATGTAATTCAGCAAATGTATAATATTCTAGTACTTAGTATGTCCTGCAAAACTTTAAGTATACTGCTACAAGCTCATGACAAATTTTCACATCTGTCCGGTGAAAACTCCTGGAGGACGACCTCCTTAAATGTCCTGGTCTTTAATAGGGAGTTTTGCTCAGCTTGTCTCTACAGAATCCCCCACGGCTGCTCAGGAGCGTTAAGATTGAGTGAAATAAATGTCCACTGAGGGATTTTCACTTTGGGAGAATGAATATCTTTATTTTCATGCTGAAAAAATGCCCAATAATGCAGGGAATGAAGGGGAGGGTAGCATCTGCAGTTTCAGTTTTTTGAATATCATCACACAGTGGTGTGTGAATTCATGACAGCATTGATAAAGCACAACTTCCTCACACCTTCAGCACTATAGAAGAGCTTTACTACCACTGAAGGTCACTGTGGGTACCAGGCACTTCTCACTGTACTCCTCCTCTAGCAACACCAGAACATTTTGGATGCTTCTGATTTGACTTGGTCTCTTGAGACCAGAGTATGGATTCCCAAAGATCTATATTTTGTAAATATGGGCCTTGGAAGAGGTTAAATGAGTTTATTGTGCTTTGGCTACAGTAGGTAATTCTAATGTTGACAACAACCATGCATGTCACTTCTGCAGGCTGCGTCGTACTCTGTGAGATAAAGTGTCACTATTTTCATAGCTTTTGCCAGCTCTGAGACTCTTGCATGGTATTTCTCATTAAAACAAAATTCACTCATCATTAAATGAAAACATAAAGTGAAGACCTGATTATTTCAGCAGCCTTGTCACAAGTCCATTGTTTTTAAATGTTGGTGCTACTTCTGCTATATTTTCACACTTAAAAAATAATTTGGTATTCCTCTTGTACCACTGTTCTCTTTTGTGCTAAGAAATAAGTCACGTGGCAGTTCTCTCCCAAGTGGTTTCACTGTTGACAGCATTAAGTCTGTGTATGATTCAGTATGCTATAAAACGCCTTTAACTGTCAGGAAATTACTTGTCTTTAAAAGTTTTGGTTCAATATACTTACATGTTGATCCAAAATAGCCTTAAACCTACAACGTTTTGTTTTCTTTTTTTAGTTTTATTGAACTTAGTCAATTACGTTAGTAACTTTCAGGAGGGGGCACTCATTTTTGCAACACAACATTGTATCACTTTGATAAGAAAATCTTATTTGGCTAAATAATTTTGACATAAATTTTGACGGTAATTGATCAAGCAGGCTTGTTGGAACATTATATTTTCAAAGAACCCTAATATGTTTTGCAAGTAAAGAGTAATTGCTCAATTTGTTAAGTTTTAGAGGGGGTGTACTCATTTGTGCCTAAGCACTGTGCATTTTCTTGGTTAAATAAGCTCACCATTTTAAGTCTTAATTTGACGTAGCAAAGTGGTTATATCTGAGTAAGTTGTTTGCTTACTGTTTTAAATAAGTATTCCCATTAATGCCATTATATTGTACATTTACACTGATTCGCTAATGCGAAACACGCACAAACCCAACATGACAATTAATAAAGATTTCGTTTACCTCCCACCAAAGCCACCGCATGCTTTAGGGGGTCTACAATTAGTTTAGATTAGGTGGGTTTGTGTGAAAGTTCTTTTTGCATACTTCTCTCTTTGACATCTTACATTATGAAATAACTGGCACACATTTGGTTTTCACTGATGCAAGACATGAAAAAGCAGAAGTAAGTGATAGTGTTTTTGGTTGCATTATTGGCCTTGTCTGAACGCTTGTAGGAGACAACACATTGAATTCTCTGTGTTGAGATATAGCGAGGCTTTACTTTAGCCCACAGCATGTTCTATTTCTGAGTCTGCATTCAATTAGCTGTGAAATAAACCAGGGTTAATGGAAAATAATTAAAGCCATATTTTTCTCAATCTCTCCGTGATATCTCAGCATTATTGCTGCCTTGGGTAACAACATAACCTCATATTTTTCACTCTGGGGAAAGGACTAAAACCCAATGCGCAGATTCAAGAATCACCTGGCTTTATACCACAGAGGTTAAGAAAAAACAATATTGAACACATGTAGTTTTTCTTGAGAGTGTATAGGCCAGCTCCAATTCCCTTCTCTGCTATTATAAACGATGAAACAAGCCATGTTTTATGTAATCATGCCTCCACGTGCTGTTATGCAACTGTCACAAACATTTGTAAACAATTAATAAGGGATGATTTTTACACATTGTAAACAGTGTAATGTGTGTGGGCTGATAGATTGATTGGCAGTCATTACACATTACATATTTACGGCACTAAAATATTTGGTTGATTTATTCACAAGAAAAAACATGACTTAATTGTTTTCAGGTGCCTTTTTATTTATTTGTTGTTTTTTAATATATAAACATATCTTAATAAAAAATTCTGACCTTACACCAGCATGAAATAGTACATTTAAATGATTATTATTTTAAATTTTGTTTTAGGACTATTAATTTAACATATTAAGCTATCAAAAATAAAAAAAATTAAATCCCACTGACCTCATTAAAACATAAAATAATACAATAATTTTTACTGTTAAATTTTTATTAGGACTGTCAATTTAAGATGTTAAGTTTTTAAATGTAAAAACAAATTAAATAAAAATAATAAAACATCCACCAACCTTGTTACTACATAAAATATTACACAAACAATTTACGTTTCAGTTTTTATTAGGGCTGTCAGTTGAATATGTTAATTTAGTGTGATTAATTGTAAAAATATAAACCTATTAAACTGTACTAACCTCATAAAACCTGAAATAATAGATTTGAATGCGGGCTGTAAATTTAACAAGTTGCAAGTAATTATTAAAAAAAAAAATTATAATAATAATCACCCTGACCTTTTCGGATGGCTTTATATAATATATAAGAATTATATGACATCTAGGTAGGCTGCAGGTTTTATAATAAAGATATTATGTTTATACGCTACAAAGAAGTAACAGACTCAGACAAAACAAGTCGTTGTTTACATGAAAATCACATTTAGGTCAGTGGCAAATTAAAAGTACTTTTGGTGGATTAACCCTCCACCTTCACAATAAAGGCGGTGACACTGAACTGTGAAGGATTCTGGGGTTTAGACGCAGTCACAAGCAGACATGTTGAGTGCACTCCTGGGGCAAATGGAGAGATGAGACAGGCGAGATGTCTTCCTGCTAAAAGCAGACCACACAGAACCCCAGGGGGAGAGAAAATGGGGTATGTGTATGGCCCTCTCCCTCCATTTACAACCCTCAGGTCACTGAATTTCCAGCTAATTACATTTCAGTGCAACACGACAGTATACGTTCATAGTGTCGTCGCTTCGGTATTTTTGGCCAGTGCACACGTCTGCTGTCTGAAGGAACGGATGGATGAGTTAAGTGTTCCACAACCATGTTTTACTGCACACTTTTTTTCGCCTTGGATCGACTGGAATGGAGACAGACGTTCTTGGCAGAACAGGCATCAAACTATTTTTCCAGGTCCGCTTGCCCACATTTTTGTCCTCCGGATTTTAATGGGTAAACAACTGAAATCAAGCACAGACATAAACCTTTATTTCTAAAGCAAAGGCGATGAATTTAATTTAGCTGCATGTTAGTCAAGCAACACAAAGTTTTCCCCTTGTTTGAAAAATCAAGCGGCGTTTCTTTATTTCGACATCAGCGAGACGTTTTTTGTCTGACAAAGACATGGGTGGAACTTTGAGAGATGTGCCAAGTTTCCTGTGGCCTGATGCAAGATTAAATGAAAAAAAGGAAAGTATGGGAGTGCCGCAAGATAGCACATAGACAATGTTTGCTTTTCATATATAGAACATGGGTGGAGGTTTGAAGACTCAAAAAAGTCACACTGAATCTGACATTGCAACAATGACCATCTGCGTTCTTTTACCAAATCTGATTTCAGCATATATTTCAAGACAAAACCAGGGAAGCACAGCAAGATAATAAAAATTGATTAAAACACACAAATGAATGGAAATAAAGAAGCAGTGAGTGCATTTATGGTGATTTAGGGCTCATCAAACTTCAAAGAGATTTATATTTAGTCACAAAATAGGAATTCAGCACATGACAAGCCTTCTGAGATTGTTCTGCCTGGCTTTGAGTAGGAATGTGGGTCAAACGCTACAAACATGTAGGTGTTTCAAAACATAAAATTTACATTCTACATGCTTATTATCTCAGCATTACGTTGCGCTCAGTTCAGCTTGGAGTATTCATACTCAATTTCCTACTAGGAAAAATGAAAGAAACTAAAAGAAAACACTGGCTTCCTCGCCGAGCATTCAGAGCTTGCCTTATGTTTGAAACATACATGCAATGTTATCTTAGAATTTGGTCAAACTGAGGTATCTAATAAGGCAGCATAACTTCTATTGTACACTCCTAAAAATAAAGGTTCAAAAAAGAGTCATGCCACAGAAGAAACATTTTGGGTTTCCCAAAGAACCCTTCAGAAACAATTTTTCTTGATGTAAAGAAACTAAAGAACCTTCTTCCATTATAAAGAACCTTTTGTACAAATGGAAAGGTTCAGTGGATGTTAAAGGGGTAGTTCACACAAAAATAAAAATTCTGTCATTAATTCTGACATTAATTCCTCATGTTGTTTTAAACCGTAAGACTTTCATTAATCTTTGGAACACAAATTAAGATATTTTTGATGAAATCCGAGAACTAGTTGGTAGTGGTAGTTGCATTGCAGCAATGCAACTACTATGTTCAAGGCCCAGAAAGATAGTAAGGACATAAAATAAATTGATAAAATAATCCATGTGACAGCAATAGTTCAACCTTAAATTTATGAAGCTATGGGAATTTTTTCGTGTGCAACGAAAACAAAAATAACAACTTTATGAAACAATTCTTTCTTTTCTGTGACAGCACACGTTCACCACAGTACCATGATGCATGTGTTTCTGTATTTGGTTATGTTGCAAATATTTGCTGTGCGTTTCTGTATTTGGTCATGTTGTGAGTATTTGCACCATGTTTCTGCATGTATTTGGTCATGTTGTGAGTATTTGCAGCATGATTCTTTTTTTGGTTTGAGTTGTGAGTATTTGCAGCACATTTCTGTATTTGTTCAGGTTGTGAGTATTTGCAGTGTGTTTCTCTTTTTTGGTTTAAGTTGTGAGTATTTGAAGTTTGTTTCTGTATTTGGTTGTGTTATGAGTATTTGCAGTGTGTTTCTTATTTTTGGTTTGAGTTGTGAGTACTTGCAGCGCATTTCTGTATTTGTTCAGGTTGTGAGTATTTGCAGTGTGTTTCTTTTTTTGGTTTAAGTTGTGAGTATTTGCAGAGTGTTTCTGTATTAATTCAGGTTGTGAGTATTTGCAGTTTGTTTCTGTATTTGGTCGTGTTATGAGTATTTGCAGTGTGTTTCTTATTTTTGGTTTGAGTTGTGAGTATTTGCAGCCCATTTCTATTTTTGGTCAGATTGTGAGTATTTGCAGTTTGTTTCTGTATTTGGCCATGTTGTGAGTATTTGCAAAGCATTTCTGTTTTTGTTTGGGTTGTGAGTATTTGCAGCACGTTTCTGTATTTGCTCATGTTTTGAGTATTTGCAGTTTGTTTCAGTTTTTTATTGTGTTGTATTTGCAGTGCATTTCTGTATTTGGTCGTGTTGCAAATATTTGTAGCCAGTGTTGGAAAAAGTTACTTTTAAAAGTAATGCATTACAATATTGAGTTACTCCCTAAAAAGTAACTAATTACGTTACTTAGTTACTTTTCATGGAAAGTAATGCGTTACTTTACTTTTGCGTTACTTTTTAAATCTGGGCAGGACTTGCTCGTTTGTTTTTAATATGAAAAATTCTATTTTTGGCAAATGTAAAAGCCTTTTTACACCAAAAGCCTCAGGCTTTGAGAAACGTAAATTCACATCTGTACAGTAGACCGCAGAAGAAAAAAAAGTCAACTCTTCAGCAATGAAAAAAAGGAAAACAATTGTTAGATTATCTTGAGTAATTTTTGCTTATTAGTATGGTTAAATTGGATCATTCGAGGCAGGCAGCAAAGACATCGGTTAATAAAATGGAATTAAATGCATAAAGGATATTTGTGTTATTTAACATAATATTTAATTATTGCAGGTTTGCATCATATTCTGAGTTGAATTTCACTGTTTTTATTTATTTTGAGGAATACTGAAAAGTAACTGGCATTACTTATTTGAAAAGAGTAACTCAGATATTTTCTTGTCAATTAAAAAGTAATGCGCTACTTTACTAGTTACTTGGAAAAAGTAATAATATTACGTAACTCGTGTTACTTGTAATGCGTTACCCCCAACACTGTTTGTAGCATGTTTCTCTATTTGACTGTGTTGTGAGTATTTGCAGCGTATTTCTGTATTTAATCGTGTCATGAGCATCTGCAGTGCTGTTTTGTTTTTGATTGCGTAGTGAGTATTTGCAGCACGTCTCTGTTTTTAATAGTGCTGTGAGTATTGTCAGTGCGTTTCTGTATTTGGTCGGGTTGTGAGTATTTGCAGCGTGTTTCTGCATTTGGGCGTGTTGCGAGTATCTAAATTTGAAATATGGCTGGAAATAAAATGTGACATTACTCCACACAACATGTCTGATGTTTTGCATTGACTATGGGTAATTCTCATTGTGTCTCATTTGCATTTCTCAGTATTATCATTTCAATGATAAGTAAGGTGGCCTGAGAGAAGATAAGGAGAACTTATCTTAATAAGAATAAAACAGCATCACGAGCGCAGTGTATTAATGCTCCATGTATGTCTTCTCTTTTTCCTCAAAACATTCCTACTAGCATCGAATGAATCTTCATAACTGTCTTTAGAAACATTACACTGGTCTGCTACTGCTATTGTGAGATACATAAATTGACTGTAATGGAGAGAGACCTCTGGGGAGAGCATTGTGGTTAGATGCTCTTAGCAGGTCAATTTTTCATTATTGCAAGGAGAGAGCTGTATACTGGATGAGGGGACGGGGTGGGATCTGTGTCTCATCAGGCGTCTGGAGACAAGCTGACGAAACCTGACGTGAGTTTTCCCGTCATTGAGTCTATCATGTCTCCCTGAATTCAATACCAAACACTCACAACACGCAGAAACACACACAGAAGAGTAAGAGCACTGTTTTTAATTAATATATTATGCGTGGTGGTGGTGTAAGTCTGGTGGGGGGAGGTTGAGGGGTGCTAGACATCTGCTCCTCTTTAACTTTAAAGTGTCATCCAGACCTAGGCAGATGTTTTTTGAAGTAAATAAAGAAGAACAACAGTATAAGAAACAAGGGAAAAGGTCTTGATCATGTGGTGAAGTGCTAATTCACTCTAGCAGAGATGGCCTCATCAAGAGCTTCTCAGCCAGTTCTTCCAGTTGTTTTGACTTGATGCGAAATAAGGAAACCTCAATCAAACGCACATTATCTTCAAAGTCTTTCCTGCAGCACAAAATGGTCTACTACCAATGGAACAAGATCTGTTGCCATCAGATTACCTCAACTGTAGAGAAGCTAACAGGAGGAACCAACTAGAGGATCCAGGGTGATGGAAAAATAAATGATCTAGCCAAATGGACATTTTTTCTTTGTCAAACATGGTGAGTAATGGATTTTTTGCACATCCACCGCCTATGTATTTCCCAAAGCTTTCGGTATAGTGTTCTCCAATGGACCCTTTTCACATTTAAAGGTTTTTTTTAGAAGAAGAAGTCGTAATTTTTCATGTCATTCGTTGTCATTTTTTATCTAATTTATTTTTTAATTTCATGTCAGTTTCAACTTTTTGTCACAATTATAACTTTGTATGTCACAATTTCAGCTTTTTATGTCATAATAATAAAATTTTTTCCTCACAATTTAGATTTTTTATCTCGTAACTAGGGGTGCCCGGCACGTGAGCCACTAAAAGGCCTGTTAGCTGCTTGCTAGCGGTAGCCTGTTACATTACAGTACATACAATTTCACTTACCACATAAGGAGAGATGACTGATAGGACGATGTAATATTGTAAAATGTGGTAAGTACTGCTGCTCCATAACAAAAAACACAGGGAGCCTCATTTATAATATGTTGCGCAAAAACCATCCTAAATCTTACGATCATCTCTCAAATATGCATACACGTGATTCATAGAATGAATTTATATGCAGAAAACGCATGTACGCGTCTTTTTCAGATGTGAAATCAATGAATCGCAAATGATCTTGAACTTGCACGGAACTGCATGGTTTCATGCCTTGTATACGACTCCTAATTAATGTTATTAACCTATAAAAGATCACCAGTCATCATCCAATTCCTTTAATTTAGAAGAGCGGGCTGCAAGAACAGCATGTACGTCTGCTCTGACGTGAAAGTCAAAAGTGACGTGAAAGTGACGTGAAAGTCAAAGCCAGTTTTTTTTGCAAATATGAGCAATGGCGTAGATTTAAGCATACACACACTCTAAGATCAAAATTGAGCGTACACACGCTTTATAAATGAGGCCTAGGGTATGTGTGATCGCGAATCTCGGAAGTGAAAAGCTAACATGCGTTCAGAAGCAGTTTCAATTACCCATATATTAATAGCGGATTGGAAGCTCGTTTCCACCACTGAATAAAAAATAAAAAAAAGGTTATTGCGAGTTATTGCAAGAATTGTGAACTATACACTTGCAATTGTGTCAGAATTGCGAGATAAGTTAGAACTGCGAGATATAAACTCGCAATTCTGACTTTTTTCTCGCAATTCTACCTTTTTTCTTACAATTGTAAATTTATATCTTGCAATTCTGACTTTTTTCCTCAGAATTGTGAGTTATAAAGTCTAATTCTGAGGGGGAAAAAAATAGTGATATGTTCTTAGAATTTTTGTGCACATACGAATAAATTTAAGACTAATACAAATTAAAGCTGCAAGCAGCGTTGAAAGGGCCTTCGCACCTGGGCTCACCACCACCCGATGGCTTAAGGAAAACAATATGCATTTAAAGTGGTAAATATACCACGAATATGTTAAAGTCATTTATATGTGCTAAACTTCTTGCTACCAGGTGGCGGTGCTATGACTATAACTGGATATTGGCATGTAGATGTTTTCAGGCCAGCATTTTTGTAAAACATTTGAAGTTTGGTGCAGATTGAACATGGTATGTTTGAGTTCCTGTTGTATCCTGTTGCCAACAGCTGGTGCTATGTTTATAACAGAATACTGGCCTTTAGATGTGTTCAGGCCAGGACTCTTATCGAACATGGGAAGTTTGGGGCAGATCGGATATTGTATGACTTGAGCTACAACACCTTCTGTTCTCATGGCGAAACATCAAACTTTGTCAGACTGCCATGAAAACTCCAGATCTTCACGATCTAACTTTGCAAAGGCCTTTAGAGTAGACTGACCAAATATAATGTTAATGTCATTAAATCTCTATGAGGAGTTTGTTAGAGGGTAAAACATGCCACTTCCTGTTGCCAGCAGGTGGCGCTATGGCTATAAGCGAATATGATCAGGGGCATGTTTTCAGGACAGGACTCCTATCAAACATGTGAATTTTGGTGCATATCGGACATTGTATGCCTAAATTATAACAACTTCCTTTTTCATGGCGAAACATTGAAGTTTGTCAGGCCGCCATGGACACGCCCTTCAACGAAAACTCAAGATATTCGCAATTTAACGTCACAAAGGGCTTTAGATGACACTGGCCAAATTTAGTGTTGATCTGTTTAAACCTCTAGGAGGAGTTAGTTTAAAAACAACGCCTGAAAATGGCAAAAACGGCACAAAACTTGCCGAGAAAATTTAAAATAACAGACTTCCTGTTGGGTTTCGGACTTCGAACCGGGGGATTTTTTCGTAGGTTTTGGTGTGTTACGTGTGTCTACTGAATTTCATACATTCATGTATGAAACACATGTATGTGAAACACAGCTCAAGGGGCACTTAGTTGAAATTTTATAGGTGGCACTATCAAGCCATTTTGCCACACCCACTTCTGAAACTCATATCAGATGTACATTTTCACCACTTTTGGTGTGTGTGCAAAGTTTCATGAGTTTTTGAGCATGTTTTGGAGAAGAAGAAGAATCTTAGCAATTCCAATAGGGTCCTTACACCAATGCTCGGGTCCTAATTAAAACAGTTGTACAAACTCACAGAAGCCTCTTATCAGCCAGATCTGAGTGTTTTGTTGTGTTGTTCTCCCAGCCAGCAGGCTATTGACTCAGTGACCCAAGCTGGGATAATGACCACAGGCAAGGCCACATAAACCTCTGTCCCAGCGGCCCGAAACATCTGTGACTCACTTCTATTGACCAGCACACTCACTCCCATCCTGAACACCCAGCATATTAATTCCCACATGCGCTAAGAGGCCCAAAAGAACGGCAGAGATGTTGAGATGCGTACGGCTCACAGCAGGTGGCATGACACATCGCACCAATCATTTCGCTGAATCAGTGTGGGCGTCCCGCGGCTCTCTCAGAGCTGTCATTGCTCTCCCCACACGAGTACTTTTTGTTTATGAAATGTGAAATTATCTGAATTCTGGTAAGTGGAGCAGAGTGTGGCTTTAACAGATAATGCTGGCTCAGAAAGACACGAGCTCATTAGGGGAATGATGACAAGCTTCTCGATTCTGCAGCGGGACGGTGACTCTAATTTCGGCAGTTGTCTTCCTACTAATCCATCCTGACGCTTTTGACAGAAAAATACGTGCAGTGCGGCACAGGGCTAAAGGTCTGGAATTGAAAGCGTCAGGATGCTAGAAAAAGAAAGTGCGTACGAAGTACACATCTCAGCGGTGTGCTCTAACTATAGTGATTAGTGGGAAAAATCCATCATGACATGAGTCTGATAAAGCCTCTCATGGAGGATGAGAGAAAATGGTCATAGGGTCTGGCCTGCTGTCAGGTGAGAACTGTTAGCGACTGTAATCAGTAGAAAAAATGCTGTTTTGTCTCGGTTTACAAAAGAGATGTGTGAATATGGGGCGTTTTATTAGCAACATAAATTTGATGCCATAAACTCAACTAATGCAACAGGGATTAAAATGCTCTGGCAGCTGAGAAAAAATTTGAGACTCAACTGAGATTTTTCCTCCAATGTGTGGATGTATTTAGCAAACACAGCAGCTTAAGGTTTCAAGTCTGGGATATCTGCCCTGACAAATGGAAAACTTGACAGACTTTGTGGGAAAAAGTTAATGTCATATATTTTTCAAATTAGATTTATTTCTGAGTTGAATCTATCAGATGCGTAAAATTTCATCATGATTTCATTAGTATTTGTAATATAGTGTAGTACAGTATAGATTTATATACTGGAGGCAGCATCTACAATATAAAAAAACAAAACTGAATAATTTATATTTATATTATAAACGCACTCTAAAAAGTGCTGGGTTTAAAAAGAATCCAGTGCGGGGTGAAATATGAACAAACCCAGTGACTGGGATGTTTTGGCCCAGCGGTTGGGTTCCCCAACCTTCTGGGTAGTTTTATTTAACTCAGCTACTACATTGCTGGCTTAAAGGGGTCATCGGATGCAAAGTTCACTTTTTCATATTGTTTGAACATTAATGTGTGTTGGCAGTGTATGTTCAAATCTACCTTATAATGATAAAAATATATGCAGCGGTTTTTAATTAATCTGTAAAAGTAATATCCCCTTTTTCAAATCGAGCCGTTCTCAGATGCCTGTCAGTGTGGCGTCACACAGACAGAGGCCGCTCCCACAATAGTTGATTGACATGAGCGTTTTACCTTAGATCAGTCCAGTAATCTCCATTGTTTCGATGCCGGAGCAGAGATGAAAGTTAGACAAGAATATCTCCGATTGAGCGACTGAGGTGTTGTGTTGATGGATGTAATAATGAACATAGTGGTCGTCATTTACTCCCGACATCTGAGC
>JAHKKF010512104.1:2039-12529 GCA_019740295.1 Labeo calbasu | reverse complement strand
CACTAACACAGATTTAGACAGATTTGTGAACAATATATGAGAGAAATAGGCCTTTTGTGTACATAGAAAAAGTCTTAGATCTTTGAGTTCAGCTCATGAAAAATGGGTGCAAAAGCAAAAGTGTTGCGTTTATAATTTTGGTCAGTGTATATATAGAAGAGTTCAGATGCAAAAGCCTCTAAATCCATCTGACATGTTTTTTTAAAATTAGCATTTCTTTCTGGCTACTTTGTATAGGGTTTCTATGTAAGTACTAGTACTTCTGATTGGGCTGAGGCTGGAATTTAGTGAGTTTAAAGTAAAAGTATTTGATGGACGTATACTATCAGTGGCATTCAACTCTTCATATTAACCTTGGCATATATCAGAGATTTTTACTACATTCAGCTAATTTTTGGTTTTAGTATTGCAAAAAATTGTAAACCACTAGAAAATAATACCAGGTTAATAATACCAACTAGAAAAATAACTTTCATCGTAACCTGAATATATAAGATTGAGATTTCACTGACCCTTTTGTTGAAAAAAACAAAACAAAAAAACCCTTTCAGTTGCAGTGAGTGTCAGACCTTTTTTTGTTCCCTCTTTGTGAAAAGTACCATGATGTGCACATTCAGTAATGTGCAGCTGGGTAATTAACATGTGCACTTGTAGTCATTAAAGACAGCTAAGGAAAAGTGGGTCAGGTGTGTGTGTGTGTGTCTTACTGTTGTTATACTCTTTGGCACAGGTCTCTGCGCAGTCTCCTGGATGGAGAGATGGAGCACTCTGCTGGGCTCAGGCAGGAGGTGGACAGCTTGAAGAAAAGACTGGCTGAACTAGAAGAGAGACATGCAGCCAAAGTCCAGGCTCTCATGAGGTAATGTCACTAGAGACTAACTGAACAGTAGTCTCATATAGGCCGACTATCAGGCTGAAGTCTAGTCCACATTGCATCCAAACACCACCTACTTAGACAGAAAGCAGCTATCTGACCTACATGTGAAGCGCTGTAGTTTTTTTTTTTTTTAGTTCAGGGGTGAGAAAATCGGAAATTGGTGATACCACAGTAATAGACCCTAGGTACTTCAGGTAATTGTTCAGCAGTCATTCACTGTCCAATTGTTGCACAATAATAGCAAAGAAATAATTGAAATTTTTGTTTTTGTGGCCAGTTTTTCCATCTGACCAAATATAGGCCATTTCTCTTTTTTTTTTTTTTTTTTTTTTTTTTTTTAGTTATCTTGGTAACACTTTGTCACTACATTGTCACTATTAACTAATTGCTTATTAGCATGCCTATTATTAACATATTAGCTGTTTATTAATACATATAAAGCACATGTTCTGCACAACCATATTCTATATCCCTAATCCTACCCAATACCTAAACTACCTTACTAACTAATAAGCAGCAAATTAGAAGTTTATTGAGGTAAAAGTCATAGTTAATGTTTTGATAATAGCAAGAATTAGACTGCTATCTCACTAACTTGCAACAACAACAAAAAAATCATACATTGGATACCACAAACTTTACAGACTTGAGTTTGAGGTTGCCAAACAACAGTATATGAGGACATAAGTCACTTCATTTTGATTTATGTATGTTCAGTTTCTGAATTTCCAAAAATGTATCATGATCCCAAAGAGAGAAATACTAGTTAGAGAAGTTTGGAGTGAAAAATGGAATCAGTGCATGCAGAGTTTTTGTGTGTTGTGGAAACTAGCTACAGGCTATTAGCTGGCTAATGTTAACATTGCATTAACATTAATGTGAAGTGTTGTAGTGTTAGAACATAAAGGTTGGCTGTGTTTTCAGAAAATATGTTAAAGAGGTCATTACATGAATTTTTTTATTAGTTCAATATATTCCGTGAGGTTTACTTGTAATGTTAAAGGGGTCATCGGATGCTCATTTTCCACAAGTTGATATGATTCTTTAGGGTCTTAATGAGAAGTCTATAACATACTTTGGTTAAAATTTCTCAGTGGTAGTGTAAAAAACTCTTTTTAGAGACAGCCGTTCTTTTGCATGTTCCTTTAAATGCTAATGAGCTCTGCTCACCCCGCCCCTCTCTTCTATAGGCTGACGAGCCGTAATGTTTACTTTAGCTGCATTTAGTGAAACTTGCTAGCCTTGCTAACGAACAGATATGTGGAAAAATGATTGTTTTCAACCCTCATTTTGACACCTTGTCTAAAATGACCTGTTTTAAGGGTGGGTCCTTTAAAGGGGTCGTCGGATGCAAACTTTTAACAACACTTTTACATGTTGTTTGAACATTAATGTGTGTTGGCAGTGTATGTACAAATCTACCCTATAATGATAAAAAATCCATGCAGTGGTTTTGTAAAATCTGTAAAAATAATATCCCTTTTTTCAAATCGAGCCATTCTCAGATGCCTGTCGGTGTGGCGTCATACCGACAGAGGCCGCTCCCATGATAGTTGATTGACATGAGCGTATTACCTCAGATCAGCTGTAACAGTCTGACCTCCATTGTTTCGATGCCGGAGCAGGGATGTAAATTAGACAAGAATATCTCTGATTGAGCGATTGTTCTGTTGCTGGATGTAATAATGAACATAGTGGTCGTCATTTACTCCCGACATCTGAGCCGTTGGCGATGCAGTGGATTACATTTGTTTGTGAAGGGAATGTGCTTCCTGATCTACATAAATGCGTCTATGTTCGCACAAATCATTCGTGATCCAGCTTCACCTACAGCAGAAGTGAGTATAAGGATTTTTTTTTATAAATCTCTGCAATCACCTTTCCTAATAACGTGCTAGTAAGCAAGTTTCGCGCCTAAAGTAAACAATCTCTCAGAGCAGCTGACACAATGCGACACTCGCATTCAGCGTATTCAAGTGATGATTCAAGAAGATGACTATTCGTCAATGTTTTGCTCTGGAGGCAGTGTTTACCCAAATGCTTGTGCCTGGGTGACGGATCCAAATAAGCTGTTTTTGGAGCTTGATTAAATAAATGCTTTATTTATAAAGAGGAGGATGTTTTAAGCTATGGAACTTGCAGGATGTTGTAATATACCTCTTATAGGTTTTCAGTGTCACAAAATCAGTCTTGTTGTTTGGTGCTCAAAAAACTAATTGACATACTTTATCATGTTGATTACAGTTGATTACAATTGCTATTAATTTTTGAAACCATCATACATTTTTCTCAGAATTCTCCTGATGAATAGAAAGTTCAACATTTATTTGAAATAGAAATAAATAGCTGTCACTTTCTAACGTCAGGTCTTTTAAGTAAGGCCTCTAACTCTTTGTTGAACCATTTTCTAAATACCTGTGGAGAAAATCAATGTCAGAAAAGGTCTGTCGCTGAGACTAACCGAAGAATGGCATACGTTAACACTGTTGCAGTTATTCACAATGGGATAATCAGAAACCATCAAGCGTTTCATGTATTAATTCACTTCAAGTATGAGCTTACGTAAAACATGTTTTTCTAAAAAGTCTTTGCCGTTGCTTCCTGTCTTAGAGTCTTGCAAACTCAAATGTTAAGAGTCCAGTCAGTTTTTCAGCCTCAAACCTAATCTGTCCCAGTCAATAGAGACTAAAAATAAGGTGTGGAAATGCTCGGTGCGGCTGTGCGCTCAGAGGAAGCACCTATGAGCCGTGCTCTTGGGCTAAGCTCCATTGATTCAGCCTGGCTCAGTGGGCAGTATTTAAGAAGCAGGATCCATACAGCACGAGGCAAAAATGCTCTCACACTCACACTCCTGTCAACACAAAGCTCTCCCATGCCGCCACGTCCAGGTTCAGCCGGACGAGCAGAAACAGACGAAGGGATGGTTGTGGCAGCGTCTGACAGTAAGAATAACACTTTACCGAACTCTGCGGAGCTGCCAGGGTTTTTGTCTTCCTGAAGTGCTGCTGGATTATTGGGAGAGACATCTTGCTTTTGTGAGCATTTCATCAGCTCTAATGTAGTGGTTCCTCAGGGGGATAATGTGGGGAGTGAATGAACAAATTAATTTAGCTCAGTAGGAGGACAGCGGCCGAGAGCAGGAGGCAGGCTTGTCAGTATGACGCTGTGTCAAAGAGAGGATTATGGGGGAGAATACCACACTCGGTATCATGCTGGTGACATCTGCACCGTGTCTGGATGGTGCATTCCTCCGCTTGCTCTTCATCAGCCTGTTTAGACAAACTGACACAGGGTTGGCCTTGTTTACATGTCAATTTAATAATCTATCTGAAGGGGCCACCAGCCGACCCTTTTGTATTTACCGTTGTTTTTAGTCTTGGAGTGCGCTTTTTTCTGATTGGCACTGAAATGTATTTGACCTCCGTTTTGGCTCGGTAATCGTCATATTTTGTAACACTTAAGATAATAGCAGCTGCAGCGTAATGCTGGTTGACATTTTATTTACCTGTAGCCTTAGGGAGATGGAAATGGGTCCTGGGAAGGGCACCTCGTCTGCTGTCATGCATAGTCATGTCCCGGTTGTATATTTACAGCGCTGACGGAGCATCTGTGGATTTTTGCGAAACATAATTTTACATTCAGCATGGATTCAATAGGGATTCCCAAACTACTACTACTGTAGGAAGTTTTATTTTTATAGTTTTTATTTTACAATTATTTATTTATTTGTTTGTGTTTTTGTTTATTTATTTATTTTTAATTTTTATGATTTAATATAAAGAAAATATTTTTAAAAAGAATAAGGAACACTTTTAAATCAGATATTAATGGTGTTTTATTGATTTAATGTATTTATTACAATTTAATGTAAAAGTCATATTTTTCATTGTAGTGTAAAATTTGCCATTTTTAATTTAGTCTTAGTGTTAGTCTTTTAAATAAGTCTTAGTCTTGGTCCTGTGTCAAATGTCTGAAACTTTTAGTCTAGATTTAGTCAATGAAAGTCACATTATCGTTGTGCTATATAATGGTTAAACTGCTAAAGATATATTTTTTGGTTAAAAATATAATTGCAATGATTTATGTCATTTGAAAATTAGTTACTTCAGGTATTGCAATTTTACCAATAAGCACAAATCATGTGAACTCATACACATAGTTTATTTTACCTCATCTAGTATATGGATTTATTGTAGGCTATTTAATATAATCCTTCCATCCTTCTATGCACTCTCTCTGTCTACATTATAAACACTGGTAAAAACAAACAAAAAATATTTTCCTAATGGTAATTCCAATAATTCCAAATTGCAATAATGTTTCTCTAGGGTCAGTATCACCATAGAGTGTCTTTCAACCCTTACAATACAAAAAATGTTGGTCTTAATTTCCAATTGCTTCATGTCATGTCATAAATAGTAGACACTCAAGTACTATAGAAACATATTAGCTGCCACACATTTTTTAGATAACTAATGGGCCATTATTCAAAGCATAAACCATAAGATACGTCCACCCTGTCATGGACATGTATATTACTGCGTTTTCATTGCAATATTAAGTATAATGTCCCTTTCCTAAACAGGGTTATTTGTTTGCTTTCAATTTATACATGCATAAAAGATTTTATGTAAACCATGTGTTTTTAAAGAAACTCACACAATTCGCACATGTATTTTTTTCTTATATGGAGAAAACTGTGATATTCGGATGCAATTTTTTCTTTGCTTGTTATTCCCCCCACACCTAGCTATTGAACACACTGAATTATATAGATATTCTTTTAAAATATCAAGATGACAGGGTGGACCAGCACATGACGGGGTGGACACATATAGCAGAACACACAAAGCATGACAAAATATGACAATGAAATATTTGATATGACAATGAAATAACTTTGGGGAAAAAAGAATATATTTAATAATATAATTTAGCAATATTAACTACAAATGAGTGCTGTGTCCACCCTGTCATGCGAATGTCCGACCGTGTGACCGACAGGGTGGATATTTTGGAACAACAGGGTGGACATTTTGAGCTTCAGTTAGCAAATTAACTTACAACAAACTGTGACTAGCTAAATAGTCTGGTTGTTGAAGAGAATTTGGTATATTTAAAAATATTTTGAAAATACTGTATTCTAATCACTTGTCATATTTTATGCTGACAGGGGGGACATGTAAAGCTTAGGAAAAGCTAGTAAGCAAACTCATTCAAAGAAAATTTGTCAAATTTAAAGTCACGAACTTACTCACCTCAGCTGTTGAAATTCCCACCACTGAAGAGACAAAAAAACTGTTGTCCAGATGTCACTAAAGGGGATGGCCTTTTTTTTAAAGGGGTGGATTCCCCAAGTACGACAGGGAGGACAACTATTCAAGGGTCATGGACAAACTCTTCTTTTTTTATTTAATAACATTTTTTTATTAAAAAAAGAAAAAGTTTTTATTACCAAATGGTCTATACACTCATATGGAGTAATCTCTTATTTAACAAAATATTGATAGGAGAACAAAATTTAACAATTTTTTGATTTGACTATATTCTACTCTCATTCAAATTTAATGAGCAGTGCATGGGACATAGCAAAATAACACGCATCCTCCTACACAAAACTTAAAAAAATCTAGAAAATGTGTCTAAAGAGCCAAGTAATGCTTATGAAAATACAAACTTAGCCTAATATAGCACACCCTTTCATAGTCATTTTTATGTGAAGTTATCATGGCAAATGAGTATTTATGTACAGGACACCAAAAGGCACCCTGCAGTGATATTGACTCCATAATAAAACAACAGTGGTTGGGTAAGTGCATTTATTCAGCAACCACAAACACAAACAAAATAGTCGACATCTCATGACAGAACATGGACTGGCTGAATGACAGTTTCATTTAAGCCTCATTTAAACATCTCACAACTTCAGCTTAGTTGTTTGGCAGTGCTTTCAGATCATCATCGCTGATTCCGTAATGAAGAGTGCGGTTGCCAGATTGCAAAAAATAAGCAAAAAACTGGGCAGAAAATGTTTCCTTTTAACAGAGAAGATCTGATTTGGGGATTCAAACTCTTGATATCTGGCAACCACACACGAAAGCTCACATAGTAGAGTGATATACAACAGTCTGCAATACTATTTTGAACAATATCGAAGATAAGAAGAGGTTACAGTATAGTTTTTATTTATTTTTTTAAATACATTTAGTCATGCAGTACATAAGGTTTATTGACCTTATTGTTGTCTCATCATCATCTTGTTTTAAAAGCTTGTCAACAAACAGTTTTGGTTAACAAAATTAACACTAGTTCATTGGGCAATTTTTCAGGTCTATGGTAACTTTTAATTATTAAAATAAATAACTATTAAATATACTATTCAATTAAATAGTGATTAAATTCTCTTGATGCAGAGCATATTTTAATTAAACAATGTTTAATTGTCAAATTATAAGACTTTTTAAGATTACATAATGAATTGCTCATCTGCCATCTGTGCATCTTTTATAATTCCTGCATAAAAGATTAAATAAGCCAAAATTTGTAATAAAAAGTTATTACATTTGTAGAATACATTATAGAATTCATGAATTTATGTTGTAGTTCTGTGGAACTTTCTGCTTTGTTCATAAACAAAATACATTTACAAATGCAAATATAATTTTATAGAATACATTATTGGATTTTATGAATGTTAGGCACTTTGAGTTCTTATAGCAAATTCTTTGTGGCTGATTTTTTAAATAGTTTTCTATGATCCAATTTCCCTAATAGAATTCATTAAGGAAGCTTTTTTAAAGAAAACCTGTGTATCATCAGTACATTTATAGGGAATATAACAGAGTGTTTTTGAATACAAAAATAAAGTTTTAGGTAATATGTCACAAGTGTGTTAAAGTTAAATGGTTTAATTCAAATTAATGTTACAGGGCTTTAAAGTGAGAAAACACTGACCTGGTGTGTTAAGAACAGTGACCTTTTTGTGACATGGATAAATGATTTATACATGCACATTAATTCTAGACCTTTTAGACTAATGCAACTATTACTTTGGAGAGAATGACTTTATTTGTCTGTTCAAGGTGGCACTCGTTAAGTAGACCACTATATGACCCATAAGCCCTTCAGAGGGAAACCAGCGGTCCCCCTCTTGTGCTGGATGTTAGTCTTATAATATGAATACACTAGCATGTGTGCATACTGTGGCTCGCTCTGCAGGGGCAGTGGAAAAGATCAATGTGGCACACCTGACTTGCCGAGTCCTCCCTATAGAGAAGCTGTCGCTTATTAACTTTAATTAAATCGCAGCGGAATCGTGCGCAGCTCGCCGGTGCGAAAAACGGCCGAGTCCCCTCCTTTGAGAGCTTGCCAGACGCCTTTGGATCTCCTTCATTCTCTCCGCCTATTGAAGGGTATAAAATGGGCAGTGATAAGCGAGTTACAAAAGGCATCCTGGGGGAATAGAAAGGGATGTTTTTCACAGTAACACAACCTGGATTGATTCTGATTGATTTTCCCAAACCACCAGTAACAAGGCTTGTAAGCAAGCACGCGTACGCACGCACACACATCTCGCTCCCCAGAACAGCCTTATTAAACTTTGTGTAAAGCAGTTCCTGGAATTGAATTCAGTGGGGGGCTTGCTGTGGAAGTCCCTCAGTGGGCTCCTCATGCGTACTGCACATACATCCTGAATGTCAGGAGAGTGTTGGATGATGTTCGTATATCCTTTCATGCATTATTTTCCTGCAATTCCTAACTGAATTAAATTTCAGTGGTGCAGTTCTGTTTAATGTTATGGAAGATGCAAGCTGTTATTACAAATAGTTGTGGAGTTACATTTTAATTGGGACTGTGAATCACAGAGAAACCGAAAAAAATCACAGTTTTCTTTGATTTAGTAGCAGTTAAACATGTTAAATGCAGTTAAAGGCATAGTCCAAAAATTTAAATTCTGTCATTATTGACTCACCCTGATGTTGTTCCAAACCCGCAAGACCTTTGTTTATCTTCAGAACATAAATTAAGATATATGTGATGAAATCAGAGCGCTTTCTGACCCTGCATAGACAGCAACACAACTACACATTAGTATTCTAGTATTCTAGAATACTAATCTACACAGAGAATACTTTTTGTGTGCAAAGAAAGCAAAAATAACTTTATTCCAGTGTTAATTTCGTTGACGAATAATTTTCGTCAACATTTTTTTCACAGACGAAAACGAGATGATAACGAAACAAACACTTGCTTTGAATGACAAAATCTGTGACAAAAATGTATTGACATTTTCATCAATGAATAAAAACAAGATGAAAATGTTTGGGAGGGACAATTTAGGCAGATTTGAAATGTATCATTGCCTATTGGTCTGTCCGGCTGGACATAAGCTAGCATATACTTGCTGCGCGTCGTATAAAACGTTCAAAAATTGTAATATCTGGGAGTAAGAGAACAGAAGATATATATACAAAAAATGTAAACGCAAAAGAGAATTCAGTTCGGTCCGGTTTTCTGAGCACACACACCGATGCAACGCCTCTCACACAGCGCACTAGTATTTGCGTCGCATAAACGGAGAAATACACACAAAATGATGTTGAATTGTCCGTTTTTATGAGTATTCACGTAAACACACTCGGTTATGTTTTAGGTGAACGTAAACGGTTGGAAGAATGTCATACGTGTGTCTTCTGTGCATTCAGTTTTTAAAGGGACAGCAGCCTTATTTAGTTGCTATTGTCTGTGGCATTGATGTTAATCAAGCAACAAAAGAAAGACAGAAATCACTCTCTGCTTTTGACTGAATCACTTTAGTAGCCCTAATAAAAACTGACATAAATTTATTTATAGAAATAAATATGTCTGTTTGAAAGAATGAAGAATGTGGTAAACATGTTGTTATAAAGAATGCATAATTAGCCTATATAACCATTGGTATTTCATTTAAAATAAAACCATGTTGTTGTTTCTGTATGAGAAGTGGCCTTATTTAATTTTAATATAAAGGCATGTTGCGTGTCACAGCAGTTGAATCGGTGTCTGTCATGATAAAACCTTAATATTAAACCTATACAGTGAATTTGGTAATTTTAGAGAAATGCTTAATAAATGCACTACACTGTAACTAAACCCATTTGATTTTAGCCGACTAAATCTACAGTAGTCGACTTAAACTAGACTAAAACTAAAACAATTTAGATTAATTAATATGACTAAAACTAAATTACATCAGTATTACAATAAATCAGTATTTGCTGTCAAAATTAACACTGCTTTATTCACCAATTTCTTCTTTTTTGTGTTTTTATTTTGTTTTTTACATTTGAGCCCCTGGCCATGAGAAACTCTCTGCAGATCCCTGATTTTAAATCAAATTGATTTTAATAACTTTACAACTTTATTATATTTGAAGTGTGCACCAAGCACTAGAAATATACAAGTATACTCAATATTTAGTGACTCGGCTTGGATTGTGGGCACAAAAAAAAAAAAAAAAAAAACCTGATTGGGGCATCCCTAATGAAAACTTTTAAATATTTTTTTAGTCATTTATTAACAGTTACAGAATATGATCAAAATTATAGCTTTTAATTAAAGAATTTCAGCCTAT
>JAHKKF010512102.1:1125-21289 GCA_019740295.1 Labeo calbasu | reverse complement strand
AAAGACATGAACATCTTGGATGACAAGGGGTGAGTACATTATCTGTCAATTTTTGTTCTGGAAGTGGAGTTCTCCTTTAAGGATGCATCTCGGTGCTTCAAGCTACTTAACCAAAATGACTTTTGTGATAATTTGAATACCTAGTCAACTGATATGATATTGTTTGTTTTTATTTCTTGATTAGATTAGTTTGTATTTTGTTAGATTTGGTTTATGAGTGTTACGCCACCCTTGTACTTTTGCTTTTTAGTTTAAGACAGTTTAGTTAGGGCGTCAGGCACGCTGAAGATTTCGTTTTTATTTTCATATTTCTTTTCTGTTAGTCAGTTTAGAAGTTAGCTATAAGGACTGTCTTGTTTTGTTTATTTCTTTGATTTGGGTGACACTCCTTTTTTGTGCTTAATTTCATATTCCTTTTCACTTAATTTGTACACTTTCACACAAGGTCAGTGGGCTACTTTCTGTCATCTGTCATCTTTGATCATTCCACACCCAGTAACAGTTGTCTCATTCAAATGTTAAGGTTTCATGCCTTTTTATCATCAAGCATGTAACAGTAACCAACAGTAAATTGATGTATCCAATTATATATTATTAATTTTCATTACTTTATTAATTTTATTAATATTAGACTGTCAGATTGAAAAGTATGTCAAATAAACGTTAAACAATTATATATACATAGAGAGAGAAAGAGAGACATACCTGTAGGTAGGTAAGTAGGTAGGTAGATAGATAGATATATAGATAGATAGACAGATAGGTAGATAGATAGATAGATAGATAGATAGATAGATAGATAGATAGATGAAATTGTTTGTTTAAATAATAAAACATAACAACTCTTCCAGCTGAACATACTTGAGTTTGACCATTGTGCAGTCTGGATGGTTGAGTGTATCAGAGAGCAGCTTCACTCCTAATTCTCCTGGGTGATTGTAGCTCAGATCCAGCTCTCTCAGGTGTGAGGGGTTTGAACTCAGAGCTGAAGACACATAACCACAACCTTCTTCTGTCACCATACAGCCAGACAACCTACAGACAAACACAATCCTTGGGACAGTAATTTGGCATTCAGAGTAGTCATTATCACAAAAGGTCAGTTGTTTAAAAGTAATCTGATAAGATTTCAGCTATCGGATTGGATCAAATCTTGAAAATAGGTTGTTTAAAAGAAAAAGAGGACTCTGAAATCAGATTAGATCATTAAATCCAATCTTGTTTGGATTAAGATTGGGAAAAATGTGATCCAAACAACAACAACAACAACAACAACAACAACAAACAGTATTATACTGATCCCAGCAGAAGGGTGTATTTAAGGAACAAAAATGTAATAACATTTTACAACTGGTCCAAAAATATAATATTTGTAACATGTAATATATCCCTAAATTCCCAAACAGCTATCAATATAATATATCAAATATCAAACAAAAATATGGTTGCACTTTATTTTACAGTATGTGTACTTACAGTGTACTTACAAAAGAAGGTACAGGTAAAATAAGGTTACTACATGGGGTAGGTTCAGGGTTAGTACCTAGTTATTACCTAGTTATTGTAATTACTACAGTAAGTACATAGTATGTACAGAACGAACAGGACTATAAAATGAAGTTATACCAAAAATATTTAATTTTATTTCTTGTTTACTAATTTGTAAACTACATTGACACAGTCATCAGAGATGATGTAAAAAGCATTGACTTTATTATTATTATTATTTTTATTATTGCTTTTAATAAATTATTCAGAAGAAGGGTGGATTTCAGAAACAGAAATGTAATAAAACTTTAAAACTGCACTAATGCAACATTTGTAACATGTAAGAAACATCTGTGTACATGTGGTTGTGGATTGATTTCTCAAAGTCTGTACACTTGTACACTTAAAACGTTTGCCAACAGTTAGTGGTATAAACTATTTGAGGTAAATGTAATCAGTTACTGTGCTTAAGTATCTTTTTGGCTGATTTACACTTTGACTGAAGATCAAATATATTAATTTTATTCCTTACTTGACTTTATTTACAATGCAATTATGTGTTTATATTTGTAATGCAATTACTCGTTACATTATGCATGGCACCTAATGTTTTCTGGAGCAGGTTTTTTCTGCCACAAAAAAGTCATATTGTTTACACTGCACTGAAGGGACTATATTTTGTGTGTTTTGCCCTTACCCACCCATACTTGTCAACAAGGCTACTTTACACGAATGTGAGTGCTGTAGCAGGTAGTTGCTTAATCATAGATTTCATGGCAAGAATAATATAACATAGGATTCAATTATAAAAATGTTAGGCAGACAAAAAGAGGCGATTTACAAATGGTAATGTTGGACCCTGGTTGAGATGCTAAGGGTGTCCCGTACACATCCACAAGATGGTGCTGTTAACTTGTGCACTGCTGTGCAAAGCTATCCAAACATGAAATAAATGTATTTGAAAATGCAACAGTTTGTATTCACAATATTTACATAATCTCCTCCCACCTTAAACAAATTACACGCAGATATATGCAATCCTATGGTCAACTATATAAATACGAAGAAGATTTCTTGTGTTTTAGTATACCATTAAGAGCAGATGCCACATTTGAATACAAAATATAACAGCCATTTACTGTGATACCATTTTGTTAATAATTTTATGGAAAAATTTACCTCAGTATCTGCAGCTGACAGTTTGGACTCTTCAGTCCTTCAGAAAGAAGCTTCACCCCAAAATCCTGCAGGTCATTGTTACTCAGGTCCAACTCTATCAGGATGGAATTTGGGCATTGTAAAGCTGATGACAAACTCTCACATGACTGAGCAGTGAGATTGCAGCAATGTAGCCTGTGTAGAGAACAGGTCAAACTGCAATTCAGTAGGCCTCATTTATGAAATGTATGACAGAAAAGATCCATCAGATGTGTTCTATCATTACTTGTAGAAGGACTAACTTTAGTTTCAATAATTGAACTCTTCATAAAGGATTAAACCAGTTTACTTGATTTATGATACAATTAAGAATATGTAATACAATACAATAATGCAAGTGAGAATAAAATGGCTAAAATTTGTGAGCAACTTGACTAATGGTGGAGATATGTTGGCATGTCATCATATATAAAGATATATTTGTTTATTTATGTCTTGGTCAACACGTCACCCATGTAAAATTTAGAACCAAATAAAAAGACTAGCAGTGTAGTATATAAAGTATTGCAAAGAATACTCTTACAGTGCTCTTCGGGTGTTTTTGATTACTGGCAGCAGTCTCATCAGTGCTTCATCAGATTTTCTGTATTTCTGTAGTTCAAACATCTCTTGGGTCTCTTCTGACATCAGGAGCACAAATACCAGACCAGACCACTGAACAGAGGAGAGATTCTGTGCTGAAAGTTTTCCTGAGCTTAGGTTCTTCTGGATTTCCTCCACAAAGTTATCTTTCAGTTCACTTAAACAGTAGAAGAGATTGATGGTCCTCTCTACTGATTTCTCCTTCTCTACTTCCTTTTTGATATAGTCAGCAGTGTCTTTAATGTTCTCTGTTTTGAGTTCTAGTCCTGGCAGTAATTCCTTTAGGTCACTCTGATTGGACTCAAGTGAGAGACCCAGGAGGAACCGGAGGAAAAGGTCCAGATGTCCATTCTTACTTTGTAGAGCCTTGTTGACTGCAGCCTTATGAAGCTGAAACAGTGGCTTTTTGGAGAGTTTCCATGACAGTTTTTCTCTCCGGGATTGAAGAAACAGATTTGCTTTCTCATCTTTGTCAACTAAAATTGCATAAAGAGCAGCAAGGAATTCCTGGACACTGAGATGTACAAAGCTGTAAACTTTTCTTGCTGAAACAGCCTTTCCCTCCTGAAAGATTTGAGTGCATAACCCCGAGAACACAGACACTTCACTGACATCTAGTCCACATTCCTCAAGATCTTCTTTGTAGAAAATCAGATTTCCTTTCTCCAGCTGTTGAAAGGCCAGTTTTCCAAGGTTCAGAATAATATCATCGAAAGACCTGGCGTTGGCTTTATGTTTAGGATCATCTATGTATTTTGTTTTCATCTGCTGCATCTGTGAAAGTAAGAAGTTTGTGTACATCCCTGTGAGAGTTGTAGGTGTTTTGTCATTGCTCTCTTGAGCCAGCAGAGGCTGAAGAACAGTGAGAGAGATCCAGCAGAAGATGGGGATGTGGCACATGATGTATAGGCTCCTGGACTTCTTAATGTGACGGATAATCTTTTCAGCAACCTCAATAGTACTGTTATTTTTGAAGAACTGCTCTTTTTGTTCATCATTGAATCCTCGCACCTCTGTCACTTTATCAATGTAGTTTCGGGGTATCAGACTGGCTGCTGCTGGTCTGGATGTGATCCAAATGAGGGCAGATGGAACCAGATATCTCTTGATCAGGCTTGTTACTATCTTACTTACTGTTGTTTTTTCCTGAACATCTGTAAATCTGTCATCTTCTGTAAAACTCAAAGAGAAGTGACATTCATCCAGCCCATCAAAGATGAACATGACTTTACCATCACCTTCAGGAAGAGAGGGCAGTTCTTCAGGACTAATGAAGAAGTATTCATGAAGCAGTTGCATGAGACTGAATTCTTTTGAGATCAGATTTAGCTGACGGAAAGGAAGAGGAAAAATGAAGGCTATATCCTGATTTTCTTTTCCTTCAGCCCAGTCAAGGATGAATTTACTGACGGAGACTGTTTTTCCTACCCCTGCGATCCCCATTGTCAGCACCTTTCTGTTTCGTCTACCCTTATGGACTTTGAAAATATTCTTGCACTGGATCGGTGCGTCCTTGGCATCAAATTGTTTAAGATTCAGTTCAATTTGTCTCACCTCGTGGTTGTTCACTCTTCCTCCAGTCTCATTCTCCACCATGTATAGATCGGTGTAAATATCGTTTAGGTATTTCTGATGACCTGTCTCTGAATTACCAACCAATATCCGTTCACAGTCCTCTTTTAATTTTTTCTTCAGTCTAAGACTGGCCTCTGTGTAATCATGAAGTGCAACATTACTGTCATCTGCAGCTGAGCCTTTAAGAAAAAGGAAAATGGCAAAGAGTGTTTTTACAGTTTAGTCTATTCTTTGCTATGAGTAATACTACTGCAAACAATATGAGTGGTTTAAACCAATTAAAGGTCACTTCCAGAACAAAAATTTACAGATAATTTACTACCCCCCTTGTCATCCATTATGTTCATGTCTTTCTTTCTTCTTTCGAGAAGAAATTATGTTTTTTGAGGAAAGCATTTCAGGAATGTTCTCCATATAGTAGACTTCAATGGTGCCCTTGAGTTTAAACTTCCAAAATGCAGCTTCAGAGGGCTCTATACAATCCCATCCGATGAAGAAGGGTCTTATCTAGCGAAATGATGAGTTTTTTTCCGGAAAAATTTACAATTTATATACTTTTTAATCTCAAATGTATGCCTGTCTAGTTCTGTGTTGTGCATGCATAGTCTGTGCATCTTGAGGTTAAACACTGGGTTGGTACTTCTGCAGCGATTTTGAAGTTGAAGTAGAAAATGAGATGGGAGTTTTTTTCGACATACCCTAACTGTCATAAACAGGAATACATACAATTCAGCAGAGCTAGACCAAGACGAGTGTTTGCGGTTAAAAAGTATTTAAATTGAATTTTTTTTTTTTTTAGAAAATAACCAATTGTTTCGCTAGATAAGACCCTTGTTCCTCCACTAGGATAATTTAGAGCCCATTAAAGCTGCATTTAAACTGCATTTTAGAAGTTCAAACTCACGGGCACCATAGAAATCTATTATTTGGAGTGAAATGTTGAAATGTTTTCCTCAAAAAATATAATTTCTTCATGACTGAAGAAAGAAAGACATGAACATCTTGGATGACAAAGGGGTGAGTACATTACCTGTAAACTGTTCTGGAAATGAACTCATTTAACATCAGTCATTTAAATGTGATTAAAAGCAGACAGCTTTAGCTATCTAAGCTAAACCTCTGTGGATTCTCAGTAACTTTTGAAAACATTAAAGAAATAATGTCAAACTAGTTAATAAGTAAATATGGTAATGGTGTTTTTGGAGTTGTTGGAGATCTTGATCATATGTGTTGTGTTCTTTTATTTGCAGCTGATTTACATCTAAGACTATGTAGCTGGAAGTCAGTTGTAGATCTTATGTTTTTGCTCGTCTTGTCTCTTTTTTTCTGTTCTTGTTGTTCCTTATTCCTTCAGTGATTCTGCTTGTTAACAGTTGGTATTTACCATTAATGCTCATTCATCAGCTCTCCAGGAGAAGCTCTTCAATTATATAACTATAAGTTTTTACAAACAGTAGTTTAAAGAAAGTTTTAAGTATATTTGCAGTATTAATCTTATAAATCGTCTCATGTAGCTTGATGCTAACTGTAGCTGTAATGCACTTTCTGCACAGGTGCAATAATATTTCATGATGTATTTTGTCAAAATAATTTACATAAGTTTTGTGTTTGTTTTCTAGAAATAAAATAGGTGGGTAAATGTATATTGAAGTCAAAGCAATGTGGATTGGTAAACCACGTAATGCCAGAATAAATGCTAATGACAGCTGAGTAAAACAAAAGAATAATGAAGAATAAGTTTCATACCTGGCAAAGGTGTAAAAGGATTGTCGAGTGACAACAAGAGTGAATAAGTGCAGTTTACTTAAACAAACAGAAGACAGAGTGCAGGGGAACTTACTGTCATGGCTGGGCTGCAAAGATGAGTGGAATGGATCTAATTGCAGCAGTTTAAATTTATTAACAAGAGAAGAAGGGGATACATTCTGAGCAGTGTTAATTTAACATTGGAGATTTTGCTATATAAAAAAAAACTACTGTAGCACTAGCCTGAAGGTATCAAAATGAGATTTTTGCAGCTTGTTGCACTTCACCGTTTTAAAATCAGTAAAAGAGATGATAATACAAAGTCTCTACAGTTTGACAAATAGACAGTGCCACCTAATACTCAAAATTTATATAAGATGTGCCACTGTTGTGCTTGGCCCTTCAATTGCTGTTATATTTTCTTGTTTCCATGTACAGTAATTTATTTTTTTTTTTACCCCAAATCTGTTTTGAATTAGCTCCAACATGGACAGATTTCTTCATATTGCCCTCAGCCTGAGCTGTGACAAACAGAGAGAGAGAAAGATGATCACTCACCAGAAAACATAAATCACACAAACACATCTGAGCAAAGAGGAAGGTTTATGTCAAGCCATCACTATTGTAACAAATCACTCACATAAAAATCACAGTAAATAAATTGTTACCTTGCTTGTGTTTGTTCTCCAGCTGTTCAGCCAGAAGATTCTGGTTCATCTTCCTCAGGATCTCCACTGATATCTTCACAGCTTCTTCTGGTCCAAATCGTGCCACCATCTTATCCACTGTGTCGAAGATATCTGCATTTTCCATCTCAGAATTTGATATACGCTCTTCATTTTTTAAGTTCCACTGAAACTTCTTCAGATCAACTTCTACCAGATCCATCAGTGAGTTCATGAGCAACTCTTTAAAAGACGCCATCACCCTTCAATTTTTTTTTACGTCTGCAGGACAAGAAAAAAAAGATCTGAAGTAGTTTCACTACTTACCACGGAGAAGCTTCTTTCTCGGGTTTGCTCCAGACTAGCACCCCACTCATAATTTAATAATCAACACAAAGAACCAGTAGGATACTAGCATTTTATTAAGGTAACCACAATTCTTAAAACATTCAAATTCTAAGACTTTTAGTTCGTTCTTTGTCAGAATTCTTTCTCCTTTCTCTTAGATTGACTGAATACTAGACCCAAAGATGAGAAGAAGAAAAAGGATCGCTGCCATTAACCTGGCACCCCTCCAGTCCCTCGACATCTCCAGTTATCATACTCAAGCTTGTGGATCTGCCTCGGGTCCTCCAGTCGCCAGTCACATCCAGGCTCCCTAGAGGTTCCCATAGCTTCTGGGCCATTCACTCCACCTCGGCCAGTCGAACCACCAGCTCTGTCTTGTCTCCTCCCTCCCTCGGCTGCACCCGTAACCATCGTCCTTCTGCCTCTTCTGGGTTCCCCCGTCCCAACGGCTCCACCCTGGTCAATCGTCACTCCATCTTCGCCACGGACTTCTGTGCCATCAGCTACGCTTAATCCCTCCACCCCTATGACTTCACTTCACTCCTCATTCTCTCAGGCTCCACCTCTGTCCTCAGTCTCCACGTCATCACCGCAGTCCTCAGGCTCCCAGGTGTCACCTCTAACTCTCTTGTGGTGGCTCTGACATGGTCTCCTATACCATTGGAGTCGTTCTGCCACTTCAGCTCTCCATCTACAGCCTGGTCCCCTCTGCCATTGGCACCATCTCTGTCTGTCAATGTCATGGTCCCTTCCCTCCATCGATCGATGTCTGGCTACTTCTTCTCTACTAACCACTTGATCATGGATCCTGCCACCTTCGGTTCCTCTGTGGATGCTGCCACCATCAGCTCCTTCCTGGTTTCTACCACCATCTGCTCCACCCTAGTCCCTCCCTTCTGCCAGTTTCCTACCCCTCCCTTGCCCTGCATCTACCTCCTGTACCACCTAAGTATTTTACTGCGGAAGGTTGTGCCTTCCCAGAGGTGGGTGTTCTGGCACAGTTATGTTTAGTTCAGTTTTTTTTGGTTGCAGCTTCTAAGACTCTTAGTTTGTTCTTTGTCAGTATCCTTTTTCCTTTGTCTTAGTTTCCCGCCACTAATCTGTTTCCATGGACACTAATTCAATTATCACAGCTGTTTGTTATTAGTTCTTCATCACCATGTATTTAAGTTCCTGCTTGTACACTCTTCAGTTGTCTAGTATTGATTGTACAAGCCACACAGTTTCACTGGCCTTTTGGATCTATTTGTGAGACGTTAATAAAGACTTTATTTGAACTCTTCATCATCTTCATCTGATTAAAAGCGTGACATGTACGTCTTTTTGCTTACCTAGTAAATACATTTTGATTTAAGTTTTTTTTTTTTAATATTTTGACTAGAAATAAGACATAATACTCAAATAAGCAGTGTTAATAATAATCTCTATTCCATTACCATTTAAGGGTAAAATTAATTTCTGACCCTGTCCAGCACTACAAAGAAACAAGTTAAAGAAATTTTCATTTATATGCACATTTTAAAAATATTATCATTAGTTTCCATTGAAACAAATGTCCAAAAATAAGGTGGGTGTGACTTAAGTCTTGAGTCTTGACATAAAAAGATGTTACAAACTTCCCCATAACTGCATGAAATATGTGAGATCAGACAGAGAAACAACACAGCCAAAAATATTATAAACAGTTACAAATAATGTGGAAAACATTTTTGTCTATGTTTTGTGGAAAATTGTGCCTCATCTGCTGGAAAGCCAGGTAAAATTATTTGCATGTATGCGCATGTCCTCATTTAGCATGATCCCTATTTGATACATGAGTGCTGTTATTTCTTATGTTTCCTATATCCTTTACTTGCGTCTCAGCTCCATCCTCTTAGAATGTGAGACAAGGATGCAAAAAAAAGAATATTCTTAATCACTCAAGCATCATTTGCACCTTATTTTGTTGAGATGTGGTTATGTAACATAACGTAAGATGCTTTTGAAATAGTTGCATTGTGCTTGAATAACTGTTCAAATAACTGAGATGTATGGTTTATGAACTGCAAAGGTAAAACAAATTAAAATGATTGTGTCAAATCTAAAGTGAGCGGAAAAGCTTTTTCAACAAGAAAGACTTCCATATTCATTATGCCTCTGTATTTTCATTCATAGCTCATATGTAATCTTCATCACTCCTCATTTCTTGCCTCCTTGATGCAGTTAGAAAATTGAGATGTCCTTCAATGAAGAAGCATCAATTTGAATATTGAGAAGCCCCCCAACACCAGGATCTTCAACTTTTAAGTTTACAAAAATCTTTATTCTCTCATCAACTACTCAAACTTAAAAACTACTAAAAAGATACTTTCAAAGCACTTTTATAACCACTCACAAAGTGGAGAGTAAGTTTGAAATAAAAAAAAAATAGACTCACTCTTTTCGCTGCACTCTCACCTCCACCCACTCAGTCCCAACATCCGCTCAGAGAGAGAGACAGAGAGATATTTACTAACATGAATAATGATCATGGGTGGCACAGTGGCTCTGTGGGAAGTCTTGTTGCCTCACAGCAAGAAGGTACCCAGTTTATGTCCTGGCAGAGCCAGGAGACATTTCTGTGTGGAGAATGCAAAAATTACAACCTATGAACTGAAAACTAAAGTGACACATTTCAGAGACAGAGAGAGAACAAAACAAAACAAAAAATGGTATGTGGCTTTGGGTATGTGTTGACACAAAATCAATACTGCACATCAGTCAAAAAAACAAACAAAAAAAAAACACCATGGTGGCAGTATCATGCTTTGGCGGCTGCTTTTCTACAGTTGGAACTGAGGCTTCAGCTCTGCGGTTTTCAAAAGCATCACAGGTTCTACTAATGCCAATAATTCTACAATCTACTTGGGCTTACGATGCTTTTGAGAAATTCAGCCTAGGAGCATTTCTGCAAAGAAGAGTGGTGAAAATGGGTCACCAGGATGATTTAAGGAAAAAGCATATAATGTATGTAACAAAGTTCAAGACTTCAAGTGGGAACCAGCAATTGTAACTCTAATAACTAAATAAACATAACCAACAAAACGAAAGAGTACGATGCGTATCTGTCTCTTTCTGTTTGTGCTCTGGAGAGCATCAAAATGTTCTGTTTACAAGGTGTTTTTGCAGAGTTGAACATTGTAGCCAATGAACCTACTTTGTTTTTAACAGTGTGCTGACTATAAGATGCATTTTGTAGCTTTTGGGGTGCTTCCTTTAATGTGAGAAAAGAACACACAAACATCTCGATAGACAGGAGGAAGAGGAAACCAGCACTTCAGACCACAGCCTTGAGATACAGTTGACATCTAACAATCATTGAGATACACAGACAAAGCCTACTCAGCAAAATCCCCATTGTTAAAAACAACAGTGCTAAGTGTTTACTTAATCCACACTATGGAGTGTTAAAAGTAAGCAATGAAGTTAATTAGATAATTAAGTGATGATTGGGGGAATAACAACGAACACCTACTGTTAACAATAGAAATACTAAAGGAAAAAGAGAATAGATAAGCAGAAACACAAAAACTACTACTGACAGCCAGACAGTCTTATGCTGGGTTCACACTGCACAGTTTTCAAAGTCATCAGATCACTGTTGTTCTCACACTCCATGATTGTCTGGGGTACCCTCCAATTGTTGTTTTGTGTGCACTACACGACAGATCAGCGAGAGGGATCACACATTGCACAACTTTTCAGTAGGAAGAATCACAGGCAACTCTGCACTGTCTACAAACCATGTTTCACAATTCAAACACATGGAACTGAAACGGGAAATAACATAAGGTCATGAGAGAGACAGACATTCTCTCGTGAGAATGGATTTATTTCTGTCAAAAATTGTGGCCCACAAAAAGCTTGCAGTCTAAGTTGTCTGTACAATGATTTGCAGTGAAAGAAAAAAACCCAAAGAATACGAAAGAGAGAATGATTGTTTGCTGATGTTCTGCTGCAGATCTATTATGACTCCTCACACTGAACTTTCCCTTGCCCTGTGTTGTGTTCTCTCATTGGCTGTAGGTCATTGCCGATGTCAGTTCTAGTCAAAACACATTTCCCAGATCTAGTGTGCCAAATATCTCATGGGAATTGGTGATACATCTATGTCTTGTTTGTTTTTTGTTGCCTCTGCCTTGTTTATTCCCCACCTAAAGAAGGAAGTAGAGAGCTAGAGGGTTAGTGTATGGTTTAAGGAGAGATACGTGGAATGACGGAGAAATACAGTAATGTGATGAAGGTTCAACAGGTAGGTGACTTCACTGATCTGCCTCTGGATCATAAATGGATTTATGTAGCAGAGACTCATTTTACAGCAGGGCAGACAACGATGGATGTCCCTGGTAGAGAGCCAGATCTACTGACCTGGATAAAATCAGGGAATGGCAGATCTTCTTGTATTGGCCTGGCTCTTTAGTCTCTGTACTTCTCACTTTAGATGGACATGAGCTGAGTCCCAAACACTCTTGCTTGCCTGAAACCAGTAGTTCACAGTTGAAACCTCTGATGGCTCACCTGTCCAGGGAAACAGGGGTGGCTGGGAACTGAGTATGCAATACAAGGGGGTCAGACCGGTTGGGAACAGGCAGCACAGGAGGCCATGGCAGAACAGGCTCTGGGCTTGATGCGGGATCTGAGGCTCTCCCTGGGCCAAATGTGGGCTCAGCAGCCCTCCCTGGGCTTGACTCGGGATCTGAGGCCCTCCGTCGGCCAGACGTGGGAACACAGTCCCTCTCTGGGCTTGACTTGGGATCAGGAGCCCTCTCAGGGCTGGACGTAGGGACAGGAGCCCTCTCTGGGCTGGACTTGGGAACAGGAGCCCTCTCTGGGTTGGACTTGGGAACGGCCGGCAGGCTTGACTTCGGAGCAGGAGGTGGGCTGGAGGATGCAGTGGCCAGTGGGCTTGACTGCTGTTTACACCCTCGGGGGTGCCTTAGAGGCAACAGGTGGGCGGAACCATTCGTTAAGTATGTGGGGGTTCCTGGCGTGGGGAGAGCTGGTCAGACACTGTGTGCTCCAGAGAGGGCTGGACGAGGAGACTTTAAATTCTCCTTTACTTCTTCCTCCTCATAATCGGAACAGTTCAGATAAAGTATGTGATTAATCAGCTCAATCAAGGGAAAATCACATGTGGGGAGATCGCAGTGGATCGTATCCATGTCCAGACCTATACCTTGTGGAAGGTGACATGAGATTTTGGTGGTGGAATCCTTGGACGTACTGGGAGAAATCTCAGGCCATATTGGGCCACCAGAAGCAATTGTGGAGGAGCGAGAGGGTCTGCTGGCTGCCTGGGTGTCCAGAGCCTGGAGAGGTGTGGATTCAATGAGGGACAGTCAGATGGCTGATGGAATATAGATTTGTCTCTCAGGACCTCCCAACGGAGCTGGTTCAAAGCAAGTGGCCTCTGCTGTCTGGCCATCAAGAGACCGTTGAATGGGACCGATAATGATGGCTGGAGGGTGAATGGGCTGTGATGAAGATGGACTGGGGTCAGGACTGTATATGCAGGACAGAGCATTGGTCTTGTGGTTCTTGTCACCTGGATGGTAAATTACCATGAACTAAAGGTACTCCAAGTTTTACTCCGGCCAGTGTCTCCACTCCTCGAGCGCTAGTTTGATGGCCAAGAGCTCTCTGTTGTTGATATCATAGTAGCACTCTGCTGGGGACAGTTTCTTAGTGAAGAAGGCACATGGCCACTGACATCAAACAAATCCTACCCCAGTGGTAGATGCATCGACTGGTGGCTGAAGGGACTGTCGCAGGGCATAAACCACTTCAGGAAATGGATTGGAATATGGAAATGCTGATCTCTGTGTTGCATTGCATGTTGGTCTAGTCTTCTGTCACAAGATCAGACAGGGGTCGACAACAGGTAGGTAAACTCAACACTGGTTTATTAGTAGGTGTATGGAAGACAGTGAAGCAGACAGATGTGTAGCCAGATGATGGTTAGACAGATATGACTTGACTTAATTCTTGACAGTTCTTTCTGTTGTAGGAATATCTTGAAGGGGCAGTCATACCTGGTTACTATCAAAGGTAAGTAGCTCCTAGGGAGCAAGGAGACAAGAAAACTGAGAGGTGAAGAGTGACTGTTTATATGAGGTGACTGATTAACTGGTGCAGGTGCGAGTTAGATTTACAGTGATTCAGATTGGGTGGCAGGAGGAGAGGAATGGACAGAAATGTCTCTGTGAGAGTAATAAGGCAAACAAAGACTTTAAAGTCTTTAAAGACTTTTCTAATTTTAGTTGATAGGTAATGATTTTAAATTATTTGCAAATAATATTTTATAATATGCACACAATCATTCTTGTTTGTGTGCCCAATATGTCGAAAACAAAAAAAATGTTTTATGTCTTGTCGCACTGTTGAAATGACACCAGGAATAATTCAAGTAGTTTGTATGACTGGATATTACTCTTGGTCGTTTAAGGTTTTCTACCAGTATGTTTTGTGGCAAGACATACTGTAATGCTATACATCCAAGTATCTAAACAAATAACTAAAATATAATGTTCCTCACAAGGTTTTGCATTTGCGCATGACTCTGTCTGCAATCTTCCTCCTCTTGTTTCATCATTATTTCTTTTACAAGAATCAGGACACTTATGTCAGCCCTTTTCTCTTTCCTGGCCTCGGCCACCAAAGAGGACTAGGCTTAAAAACATTTTAGAAAAAATGCACACAGGTAATTGCTCAAATGAGAAAGTTTTGTACCTGGTTTGGTATATAATGAATTTACAGCTAGTATAAAGGGCTTTAACATTTGCTTTGTCACTAATATGTGTTTAGCGCAGTTACTTATTAAAAAATAAAACCAAGTAGCAATGTTTCAATTTTGGCATCTTTTGTTTTTTTTTACCTGTAACATTTTTCTTTGCTCATTTTCATACTGTTGGCTGAAGCAGCGTTTAGTGTAGAAAACAACTCTCTGTGCTCTCAGATGATTTTACCATCACTGTTATGGTCAGAGCACATTTCTACAGTAAATTTAGCATCTGGCTCATATTCGCTATCTCAACCATATTCACAAAACTATCGTTTTCAATGACTTCAAAATCATTATTTTGATCGCTGGCAGCTTAGTCACCACATCCACCATCAAATGACAGTGACGTTTGTATTTTAACCCCATCCCCCCATCCCCCCATCCCCCCCAGCAAATTGTACCCTGATTACGCATATGGCAAAAAAGAAGCAGAAACAAACAAACACAGCAGAAGCATATGTAATATAATGTAACAGCATTAAACAGCATGTAAATCAAAACTCTAATGTTACCAAAGTAAATGTCAGCCCAGGAAGTGATATAGGACTAATAATCTGTTTTGATAATTGTTCTGACTCCAATCCAGATGTAGTATTTGAAAAAAAAAAACGCAATTTTCGTTCCCCATTTTTTTTTTTTTTTTTTTTTTTTTTCCTGTCACACCTTTGATGTTCTCGGTCAAAAATGACTAGACTCCAAACAATTGCTTATAAATCTCTCATTATGCTATATTATCACCAAATATTGGATTCAATCTTTAGTCAACTTGTTTCCTTTAATAGGACTAGTTTTGTGTTTCTATTTGCATCTGATTAATCGAAGGCCTCATTTTAAAATGCTTTTTAAATGCTTTAATTTTGTTACAAAATTGCACAAAGTCACACATGTGACTCATGTCCGGCCATTGAAAGTAAATGGGGAAGAATGAAAGTAAGAGAAACAACTAGTGTTCAAGAACATGTTGTGCTTGCAAACATAAAGGCCTTGGACCTGTGCGTTTGTGGATGCATGTATACTCACATTATTACACACACACACACACAGCCACAGGTTTTTTTGTGAATTGTGGGGACTTTCCATAGACTTCTATGTTTTTATACTGTACAAACTGAATTTTCTATCACCCTACATCAACCCTATACCGAAACCTAGCCCTCACAGGAAACTGTGTGCATTTTTTGTTTTCTCAAAAAAACTCATTCTGTATAATTTATAAGCCTTTTGAATTATGGGGACACTCAGAATGTCCTCATAATTCCTCTCTTCCTTGTAATACCTATGTAATGCCCATGTCATTATACAAATTTGTGTCCTGATATGTCACAAAAACACGCACACACACTTTCATCACATATTCTAGACAAAATATGATGATAATAGGTTTTGAGGCTTTCATGTTCTCACAGATTACCAGTGCTGTTTTTTATGATCTTCCCCATTAACTTTCAATGGCTGGCCATTTTTGAAGTGTGATTTTGTGCAATTTTGTACAAAATAAAAGCATTTAAAAGCAAACTTCCTGATTAAACATTAAAGCACACTAGTGTGATGAACAGAGCAAGTTTTTATATTTTGTTTAATATTGTGAAAATTATACATAAAAAATGTTTTGTTTTGTTTTGTTTTTTCATTTAAAAAATGAGGTACCTACTCTTAGATAAATGAGGCCTATGATTAATCAGATGCAAATAGAAACACAAAACCAGTCCTAAATGAAAGTAAAATGAAAGTAAACAAGTTGACAAAAAGAATGAATCCAATATTTGGTGATAATATAGCATAATGAGATATTTATAAGCAATTGTTTGGAGTCCGGTGAAACAAAACCCACAAAAAAAATAAATAATAATAATAAATTTGAGAAGTACTTACCCTGTATGAACAAGTCAGTAAGTTTGAGTACAATGCGATAATGTTAACTAGTATTTTCAGGAAAAAGAAAATACACAACCAGAGGGTTGAAAGCAGGCTGTTTTTCCTTTTGACATAATGCATGTTCATATATTCACTCAAGAAAATATTATTTAGTGGCCATGAATTTTTTGTGAATATAATAAAAAATGCTGGTCGTGCCTGGTAACTTTTTTTTAAACTGTGGCAGGAAAAGAGATTATTTGAGATTATCTTAGTTTGCAGTAAAGTGTTTACATTTGTTTCAATGCAACCACAGTGTTGTATTGTACTATATTTAAAGAAGATCGGACCGTTGTGTTTCGGTGATTAAACCAAACGTTCTTGTTACATATTACAAACATCTGTTGTTTTAAAACAATGATTATGTGGAATGAGCTCTTTGGGCTGCATCCTTTAATGTGAGAAAAGAGCACAAACATCTCAACAGCAGGAAGAGAAAACCAGCATGTTAGTAAATTATCCTCACAATTTACTTAAAACAAGGGAATGAATTATTAAATATGTCATACTGACATCTTAGTAAGCCGTGGGAACAAACTGTTAATTCGTGGCCACAGTATTTTTTTTTCTTTCTGCATGTCATGTTTGGGGCTCTGTATTTTATACCTCTTTGGGGTACTTCCTTGAATGTGAGAATAAAAAGCATGCACACATGCAGGAAGAGGAAACCAGCACTTCAAACCACAGCCTCAAGATACACTTGACACCTAACAATCATAGAGTAAGTCTACTCAGCAAAATCCTTAATGTTAAATGAACACTGCTCAGTGTTTGTTTAATCCACATTACAGTGTGTCAAATTAACACTGTAGCAGTGTTTAAGATAATGAGGTAATTAAATGATGATTTAACACTACTAATGAACACCTGCTGTTAACAAGCAGAACTACAACTGACTGAATGAAATTCATGGATGAAATCAACAGCAAATAAAAGACATTGAATTTCTCAAGATCTCAGCGTAGAATGATTAAACAACTCCAAAAAGTAGCATTGTCATCTTCAATTATTTCAATGATTTAATTTTAATACTTTAATTATTTTGTTAATGTCAACAAACAACAGTTTGCTTGTTAATGTCTACAAACTTTCTTTTTGAGAATCAAACACAAGTTTAGCTCTGGTTAACGTTTAAAATAGTGTGTTATATATTTATTAATGGGAAGGCGACTCCAAAAGAATTGATTCCTCTACTCTTAATAGCCCTAGAGTCAGGGTCGACTTTAGCACAGGAACTAACCGTCAGTTTCCTTTACCCTTCATATTACGCATATTGAAAATATGCCTAATGGAAACATGTCAATTTTGCTAAAAAAGTTATTTACACTCACATGAGGTGGTTTTTCAGGTAATTCAAAAAAAGGAAAATTTAGCAAAACTGCATTTACAGGTTTCATGGCGTATTTAAAAAGTCTTATAATAATTCTTCAGCGTACTATAACCTCCAAGAAATATGTGGCCGCTCTCAAGTATAAGGGGCTTTCCCTGCCATTAATGCTTAGACTATTTACACTGCACACGTCTGTGGCATGTTACAGCTCCGACACCGGAGCTGATTGCGGCCACTCTAATCAATGCATATGTTTATACCAGCCATGCTGCGCACTTTTCTGAAGCGGCTCTTCGCGCTGCTTCTGTAAAGATACACGCATACGCTTCTTTTGATTAAGTATAGCCAATATCCGTTAAAATCTCACCAAAATCCATTGCCATGACTTATTGCGAGAGGAAAAAATTATGTTTTATTCGCATAACATCGGTTAATGGAAACAGCATCATTTTACAGTACTTTTTTAATCGACATTTATAAAATACCGCCAAAGTTTTGTGCAAATCTGTAATGGAAATGTGCCTAGTGGCCTGTCCAAAATCGCACACTTTTACTAATTCTCCAATAAGTAAAGAAAATTAATTTTATTTACAAATTTATTCTTATTATTGATTAAAAGTATTTAAAAATGTACTCTTATTATTCCAAATATATTTTATAATATACAGTCCTATTTATTAATTCTTTCAATCGCCTGAAATAGGAAAACAGAAACGCTATAGTTGTATGTAATTATAGTTTACACATTTTTTAATTGTGTTGCATACCTGTTGCTGCCATAATAAAAAGCAATTTCGAATGTTTATGTGCTTTTCTTCTCTTTCTGCTCCCACTCACTGTGGTGGAGTGGAACACTGTGGAACATTTCAGAAATAAATGCAAATGCAAATTACAGCGAAGTACAACAGTTACTGTACACTATTTGGCACTGGTCAAAAAGGATTTAAACATTGAATTTTGAATCAATTTCTTCTTGTAAACTCAGAAATGTGGATCTGGACTGCAATTAAATTACTGTTTAAATTACCTAAACAACTGTACGTAATTTGGCCGGGGATTTTTACGAGGGTAGTAAGAGTCACAGACAATCTGGATTCAGATGGGAAAAAAAAGAAAAATAACCAACTACCCCCTTTAAATGGTGAAAATAACTTACATCAGATGGTAATTGTGAGAAACAATTACCGTCTGAATAGGGCTTTATAGCGCATAGCAGTTTACATTATATCAGCAAAGAGAGAATGTAATGAAGCAAGGAATTTGGATAATGCTGTGATACATTGTGTATAAAATAGTTGTAGCAAAACAACTTTGTCATGCACTTGTTCTATGTTTATTCTTCACTTACAGAGTTTTACTATGTTTATCCAACATTAGAAGATATTTAAAGTGAATTTGAATAACTTGTACAGACACTTAAATTGATTTTTTTTTTTTTAACAGTGCACTGCTGTTGTGGCCTTTTGTAACTCTTTGGGGTGCTTCCTTTAATGTGAGAAAAGAACACACAAACAGACCACAGCCTCGAGATACACTTGTCACCTAACAATCATAGAGATACACAGACAAAATGTTAAATGAAGACTGCTCAGTGTTTGTATCATTTCTTAAATGATACTTCGTTCAGAAAATCCATCCATCCAATTAATTTAATTGTCATACAATGGTTCTCATTTGGCCGATGATCCATCTAGAAGCCTCTGCAGCCTTTCTTGTCCTTGTACTCATCTATGAGGTATTTTCAGAAATAAATAAATTCAGTAAATAAACAGAAATGAGACAGATTATCCAAAAATTCTCCATCACAGACCTTTAAAGCAGTTTTGATAATTTGATAATTCAAACCACAGGTAATTACAAAAGTAAAAAAAACACTCACAACAGCATGTGACAAATATCATTACGTTTGGTCTACATTTATAAAAACAATATCCTTATCTTATGCCTACTTTTTCTAAATTTGTGTATTTTATTTAAACCAGTCAATCATTTCCTTGTGACACAATCTGCATTTCCTTCTACAAGAATGATTGGAACTGTGTGATTTGCTTTGGTCTGTGGCATGCAAAATGGAGGGAAGCAGGAGGAGCAATTAAAATTTCTGCATTTCCAGCTATTCTGCAATTCCAGAGAATAAATTTGACTCACTTGTTGTCTGACACTGCAGCAAGAATGGGAACAGTCTTTTTCCTAACCATTTCCCATCTGGAGTTTTTACCCTACTTTGCACAGTCTGGTCTCCATTGGCTGAATGTAAGAAAGAACACACCAGTACTGCTCTATGAGGGAAGGCCATACTATTGCATCTGCTGGTTCCACAAGCCAGATTTTTTGTGAGAAGGTCTCTAACACTAGCCCAGTGCTGTTTACAGTTGTCTATTTATAGCTTATAGCTAGACCCCAAGACTTTGCCATCTACCAGAGGTGTCACCGTGTTGTAGCTCTGCCACTTGTTCTGCTGACTCTGAGCTGCTCTGACTGCTTTAGACCAATCTTCGC
>JAHKKF010512095.1:49956-64045 GCA_019740295.1 Labeo calbasu | reverse complement strand
ATTTGAAAAAGGGAATATTATTTTTACAGATTAATTAAAAACCACTGCATGGATTTTTATCATTATAGGGTAGATTTGTACATACACTGCCAACACATTTATGTTCAAACAACATGTAAAAGTGAACTTTGCATCCGATGGCCCCTTTAAATAAAAGAGATTTTTTTTTTAATGCAACAGCCGGTTTGTTACTTACCCACTGATGGGCATCTCACAGGCTTCCTACATGCTCTGATTATATTAAACCATGGATATCAAGGTTCTCCAGACTGTAATACAAGGATGTTGTTTCCTTTCTCTCCCTCTCTGAACCCAATTACTAAATGAAATGTGCACCTGGAATGTGAGGAGGCGCACTGATTGTTTAGACATTTTGTTTATTTGGGCAGATCAAGGCGCTGATCCAACAGGCCAAACACACATATGCGGCACAAACAAATGACCTGGACAATCAGCTAGTTTGCATTGCTAATGTGATGAGACAGAATTAATTCCAACAAGTGCAACACAAAGAACAAACAGAGCTAACGGAAAACAATGCGAGTCAAAAGTTTGGACACACTTCACTGAATGTGTTTGTCGTGATCTTAAAACCCCGTTGATCTAAAGACTTGAGCTTAAATTCTAATTTGTTTTGTAGGCAAATATAAATTGTCTGTACTTTCATTTATACAAAACTTGAATTATATATAATTATTTCTCTTTTTTTCTTTCTGTAGTGGATGAGTTGGAGTGGAAAGCGGCCAGAAAGTATGCAGCACTCCAACACAAAGCTATCAGGATGCCCTTCATGAGTAGGTGTGTTCAAACTTTTGACCTCTATAGCGTAAAAAAAAAATATTTTTTGTTATAATAATACCTTCAAAATGAGTTGTAGTTGATTAAAATGAGAGTTCAAAGCAAAAAATGCATTTAGGAATAATTCACCCAAAAATGAACAAATCGAACCACGCAGCTTTTCACTTGGACTTGGAGTCGTGAGGGTTATTGTGATGTTTTTTTCTGACTCTAACTCTGACGGCACCCATTCACTGCAGAGAATACATTGGTGAGCAAGTGATGTAATGCTAAATTTCTCCGAATCTGTTCTGATCTGTTCTAAATCTTGGATGGTCTGGATGAGGTTAAGTAAATTTTTATCAAATTTTCATTTTTGGGTGAGCTATTCCTTTAATCTGCACAGCTAGCGTTTGTCTACCTTCTTGGCTGAACATGTAAGATTCAGTAATGTCCTGGAGCAGTCATGTTAAATCTGTCGCACTACTTAACACTGACGTCATTCTGTGTAACCTGGACCACAATTGATTGAACAGCATCATTTGCATTTGGTTTTCTCTTGCTCAAGCGCAATCTGTAAGTGTTCAGCAGACCAGATATTTGTGTCGACACACTCGGCCGTTCTGGTCTGTGTAGCTTGCTGGCATAACCAAACAGCATGGCTTATTAGCAAGAGTACTGGGACCTTTGTAAAGCACTGCAGTGATAAACAAAAACAAAACAAGTGGAGTAAACAAATGCTTTGCACTAATCTAAGTTGATTGTGACCCCATTCGCTCTTAGAGGAGAGTTCAAAGTATAAAATCGCCCTGCCCTGTACTGATAAAACTGATTGTGCTCCAAGTGTGTAGAAGTAAACAGCGCAGAACAATCACCGTCTCATGCCCTTCAAACACAGCAGAGCATGTCTGACATGTGACTGCGGTAACCGCAGATAAGAGCTCTAATAGCTTCAGTGGAACAAACACTGTTATTTCAGCACAAAAAGTTGTTTTTGGTACTCTAGTTATCTGGAAAGATTACCACAACTTTGCAATAATGCAACTCAAAGAGACTGACAACATTCTTTTAAAGTCATCATAAAAAATGTACTCTATTTACTTTGTTAGCGCACATTGCTAGTCTTGAGGTGAACAATTAATTGTTAAAAAAGTTTGTTTTGGTAATCTTGAATCAAAATCTGAACATCTCTGGAATCGCGTTCCTTCTCTAATGAGGTCAGTTTGACGGCTGGGCGGGGTATCTGTAGCCACGCCCCCCCCCCCCCCACAGTTAGTTTGCTACATATTGGATGGAGAGGAGGAGTGCTAAAATAAAACCGCGCCCTCTATTAAATATTCAGTTTTAATTGGAAATATGTCACTATACTGAAATGAAGTCTGTAGCAACTAAAGGTTTACACGGACTTTAATGTATCCAATGCATTTTCTTTCAACAGAAAATATAATCAGGGTACTGTTTTTGCATTCTGGGAAGTCGTCATAGTTTGGTAAACTTCCATGAGATACTTTGCAATGCGGAAGTAAGCGATTTTCTGTGAACGTGATAGATTTAGGACACATAAGCAACAAAATGTTTTTTTGCTATTTGCGCTACAAACCAGTGTGTTTATAATTACGACAATATATTATAATATTATAAGAAAACACTGGAATATCACGGAGAACAACTAGATATGTTTTACAGCTAAAAATAACTGGAAGCGAATATCACTGGAAGCCTAGCTAGCAAGTTCAATTTAATGCTCTTGCATTAAAAAAAATAAGGTGGAGAGATAGCGGTGAACGGAAAGCAATTATAATTTTTGCGTTCCCATTTTCTTCAATTGCAAAAGAAGAAGAAAACAGGAAAGCGTTTCTGTGACTTTCAAAATTGGAAAAAATATAGAGAGGTTGATTACACTTAAGAAAGAAAGATGTTTGTCATCATATTAGAAGCGTCCACAAAGCAGCGTTAACTAGTTCCTCGGTAAATGACAAAAAAAGGCTTACCTTCTCAACAGTATAAACATTTAAATCACTTAACAAGCAGACAGTCGCAGTAATTTATTTTAAAATTACAAAAATTCCAAGTCTTCGAGGCCAAACGAATGCTTTTGTGAGAACAGACGTGATCTTCCGAGGTATAACGGTTAAATTTCGAACACCTTCGAATTTTCGAAAGTTGCCGCCTATAAAAGAAGCATTACGTCAGCTTTCATTTGAAATTCCAGTGGTTATCGCCAGTGCTCAAGTTCCAATTTGTATTTTTTAAATTACATATGACTACATTCACTGAGGTTTTCAGCGATTAAAAGCTAAAGTTTAAACTGTCATTCATTAAATATCCTTCTGCTTCACGGAGTAGGCTAAATCGGAGTTTTAGTAAATAAAAGGCATCAATGCTTGTTTAAATTATTTATTTATTCATTTCTATTGATTTAATTTAATTTAATTTAATTTAATGTATCATATGGTGTGTACATTTTTAACGCCCTCTTACCACCTTTGTCTATCATATTTGCTTAATATTTCCTTTTTCTGTGTTCCATTTAATATTGTCATTCCTTCAATTGACAAGTGCTCTTTGTAAAATGCTCTTTTCGGTGAAGATTACAAACTTTCTTTTTCTAAATGTTCACATTAAACTTACACATGGTTTCCACCGAAGCATTTACTCTCACTTAACCTCAGAGCTCGTTGAAGGTCCGTCTTAAAACGCTCTTTGTGTTTATCGGTAAAAGTCAGTTTCAATTCGGTAGATTTTTACTAATGTCTAGCACTTGCACGTGTTATATTATTTATGACAGGTATTGATAAAGCACAAACTTCCACCTCATCATGTTACTGGATGCATTGAAAACCAGGTGTGGAGGAGCATGTTATGGTTTTAATCGCAAAAACGATGTCATTATCCTGCAAACAACTTCCAAGAGGACACAACTTGAAACAGAGACTAATCATAAGCAGATGGTTTGGTGTATTGGACTCAAGGGCCACATGAGCCAATTCAAGGTCTTGTATTAAATCAGCAGATTTCGTTCTAGACTGACCATTTTAATTTTGCACAAAGATTTGTAGATTTACAGGCTCTCTGAAGGTCTTTCCAAGTCTAAATAGTTGAGTGTTTTGTTGTGATGTAGAGAATGGCTGGATCTCTGCATCTGACAGCAGTATTCTTCAGTGTCAGGCTGCCTGCTGTCTGGAGAGCAGAAGGTTCTGACAAGCCTTGCCTCAGTGTCCACTTCAGGTTTAAACACTATTGCTTTATAAATCCCTCATGAGATTCTATATCGGACAATTAAAATCTAATGTTTAATTGAGAACAAAAAGCATTATACAACAGATTTTTTTTTTAATTGTGCTTTTGTATCATGGAGTGCTTCTTTAGTAAATTTGGCATTTATTTATTATGATTAAGAATAAATAGGAATCTTATTTTTTTATATCATTCTTGTCTGTGCTCTCGTTATGAAAATTATTGTCATTTTTAAACGTTACGTGTCAATTACGTCAATATGAAATCATTCAGAAAATATATGTAATTTACAAATTATGAATAATTACTTACAGTGTGTATTTAAGCTCTTTCGCTTGCCAAATGCATCAAATAAAATAAAAATATGCAAGATATAAATATAAATATTTATGTAAATATTTTAAATGAATAAATATGTTCCTATACAAAATATGCAAAATAAATCACAATATGGTTAATGTCAGGTTAATATGTTATTGTAATGAACCCTGATGACCGGCGGGAGAAATTTACCAATAAATAAATAAATAATACATAAATAAATAACGCATTAAAAACTAAAAATACAATAAGCTAAATAAATCAGGTAAAATGAAATACAATCATTTACAATCATTTATACTAAGAAAACACGTTTATGAAATAACACTCTTCGCATGTGTTTTAGGACCCGCCAAATGTAAACAATACAATTTTAAGATATTAAGAAACAAAACGGGGTTTGCTTGTACTAGAAATAAATTACTATTAAATTACCTGCAGAATTAGCTGCACAGCAGTCCTATTTAAAGCGTGAGGTCGGGGTGAACATTTTTATTTAGTCGCACTGCTGACATATAAATTTAATGAAAAATGTTATAGAAAATTTTGTTCAATGTGAAAATGTCGGGATTCTTGTTCAGACTGTGCTATTTATCTCATTGTATTTTTGTTTATTACAAAATTTAAACATTGCTTATCAAAGTAAAAAAACTATGTCGGCAACATTTGCTAATAAGTTCTTGCAATAGCATCTAAAAATAATAATAATAAATCTCATATAAAAGAAAATGGTTATGTTTTTGAAATATGCATATATATTCACCAAATAATTTCTAGACGCTTCAGATGAAGCATGACCATATCTACGACAGGTGTTTAGGACTTTGGCCACCCATGTTCCAGACGACTAAACTAACAATTTAATGACATGAAGCAAATACTTAAGATCGTCCAGTTGGTGCAGTAAATATTAGTCCGCTGCTTAAACCGAATAGGAAACAGCTTAAGATAACTTTATGATTGGACACGTGCTCTGAGCATCAACCCATGCCGTCCAGTGCTTTTGAAATGCCAGAGAGTCATTAGGAGGAGGCACGCGTCCTAATGAGCTCCTTTTCAAACCTGTTGAATAGAGACAAGCACCCTGCGGCGAGACCTGGAGCTATTTAATGGCCATTACTCCCAGCGCTGCCCAGATTACGCACGGTAGTTAGAGCTCAAACCTCAAACGTGACGAAAGAAGAAAAATGGAGGACATATTTTTTGATTTCGATGCTCAAGATGCTGCCACAGACTTTGCCTTTTGGGGCCAAATGGACCCCAACTTCCAGTTCCAGTCTCAGCTGGACACGCTGCTGTTTGACTGCAGTGCAATGACAGGTCAGCTGTCTCCCTGGTCCTCTTTCGGATGCCAGTCCGTGTTCCCCGAGGCTCAGCTGACCTTCACGGACTTAGACTCGCAGTCTCCGCAGCTGGAGGTCGGTGCTGAAGTGGACAGCTCCTTAGTGGACGAACCCCATGAGATCGGCAAGCGCAGAACGCAGCAGCAGCAGCGGCGCTTGACGTCCCATCATCCGTACAAGGTGCAGCGCCACGCCGCCAACATCCGGGAGAGGAAGAGGATGCTCAGCATCAACTCTGCGTTTGAGGAGCTGCGCTGCCACGTGCCCACCTTTCCCTACGAGAAACGGCTCTCCAAAATAGACACGTTAAGACTGGCCATCGCTTACATCGCCCTGCTTAGGGAAATCCTCATGTCAGGCTGTGACCCCAAGTCATATGTGGATGAATGCATGAAGAACGGCTATAAGAATCAGACCAACGCCATCTGGAACACAAGCGGTAAGATGGGGGAAAATGCCGTAGAAATAACTTTCACTCAGAAATTACATCGATAAGAAAAGTAATTCTAAATTAAACGTGACGTTTTGAAGTAGAATGATTGAAAGTAGCACAGGCCCTACTCCAGTAACCTTTTTTATTTAAAACTTTGAAAATCATTTTTACACCTTGATATCAATTTGACGCCAAATATTAGTCAAGACTTGATCAAGATGCTGTAACATCATTTTAAATTCGGTAATTTCTTCCAGTTTCTTCCACTGGATGAAAGTAGGAAGTTATTCCCACACTAAAATTGTTTTTTGACGTCAATTTGATTACTTTCAATATCAACATCAATTTTCAAATGGGTGAAAAGAAAAAGAGAGTAGGCCTATTTTTTATTATTTAATTTATTAAAACAAATAGAATTTGGGCAAAAAGTTGGATTGAAAATGTAATATGAATTTCAAAAGCCCAAACCGAACGACTCCTATGAACCGGTTCATTGGATACAGCGCGAACAGCGGAGTCTAATTGCCGAACGAACGATTCTTATTAAACGATTCTTTAAACAAACAGCCCGAGAAGTGTAGTTCGATTCCCAAACGTATGACTCTTGTGAACCGGATGTTTGCTGAAATCTGTAACTCATAACGTGAACAGTTAATCTAATTCCCTTGTAAGAACTACTTCCTTAGTGAATCAAAAGTATATGAAACGAAGAGTGTAGAACCGAACCGGTTTTAGTGAATCAAATATATATACATATTGTTTTAAAAATTGAAGGTTAAATTGAACATTTAATGTAAATTTCAAAAGCGCAAACCAAACGACTCCAACAAACCGGTTTGTTGAATCAAAAATATACAGCACGAACAGTGCAGTCTAATTGCCGAACGAATGATTCTTATTTCGAACAGCGCAAGCAGTGTAGTTCGATTCCCAAACGAATGACTCTTGTGAACCGGATCTGTTTGCAGAAATCTACAACTCATAACGTGAACAGTTCATCAGTTCTATTTACTTATAAGAAGTGTTCCTTAGTGAATCAAAAATATATGAAACGAAGAGTAGAACCGAACCGGTTTTAGTGAATCAAATATATATACATATTGTTTTAAAAAGTAATAAATAACTTTAATTACCTTCATAATTAAAATGAAAGTAAAATTCCTTGTAAGCTCACTTGCAGTTTTAAATACAGATAAAATACAGATGTAAAACACTCAAAATGCACTTTTTTGCAAATCAAGTAATTCATTCCAGTATCCAAAAAAACAACACAAAAATTCAAATAAACATGAATTAAAAAATTTAATCCCTCATTGGTTTAGAAAAACATCTTTGATCATTTTTAAACCATGACAAGAAAATTAGATCCAACATTTGGGCAATTTTAGTGTTATTGCAGCAATTGTATTCATTTAAACCAGCATTCTGAAGTATTAGGAACAGATTGGATATTTTCTCCACACACACAAATGTTTCCTTCCCCTTGTTTGCGGGGCATATGAGGTAAATGACTTGTTTATTAGGAGTGCATATGCAAATACGTCCTCAATAGGGCTTATGTCACTCAAACAGGCGTTGTTTTACATGATTAAACAGTTCCCATTGTTTATATTGACTGTGCAGTTTATTCCCAGCTGTCCAACTTCCTTTTTTTAAAGACACAAGTATTTTCACTGAGCTGAAAGGGAGCTGTATACTTAGTTAACCACATCCCAGCGTTCCAGCTCTTCAAGGGGGAGGGTTTTAATGAATAAGTGTGCCTTTGTTAGCCTTAGACCAGCGACTTGTTAAATGGTCATTAAAATGTATCTAAAGCCTCATGTTTGCTCTGCTTTTGTGCTCTCCAACTCCAGATCTGACAGCTCGGCTCTCTTGGATAAAGTGGGATTAACTGCGGCGTGGGCCGTGAAGAGAGATGCCGCCTCTCCCTCCTTTCTCACGCTCCTCTTCAATGGTGGCATGGCACGACGACTCCGCGACATCTGCAGACTTCTCACCGCGTTACACCTCCTGGCACTCAGGACACTTTTTATATTATAATTTGTTGTGGGTTAGAATCAGGCCCCCTTTTGCTCATCCAGACGTGCGTTGTCTGCTGTGAATGAGGCCTTATCGGGACAAAGCCGTGGCACTTGTGCCTGTGTGCAAGATGAGAGAATGGCAAAAGGGCGGCAGTTCGAATTTGTTTTCATGTGCTTCACTGTTGAAAGCAAATCGAAAGGGTTTGGCCTGGCAATGTGCCTAACAGCCACATTCAGATTTAGAGCAGTGACATTTTGTCACGAATTGACATTTTTATCACAACAGGTATTTATTTGTTAATTTATTATTTTTATTTATTAAAAATGTTTGTTTTTTGACTTTTAACTTTTTGTGATTGAATTTTATATGATTATTTATTTAAAAAAAATATTTAAATACAAAAAAAATTTCAAACGTATATACAAATAAAAATATATAAAATGCAAGACTTCTGGTTTTTCTGTGATTTAAAAGTGATTTAAAGTGTGCAATATTGTATGACTTTATGTGCCATGTCTAATCACATTAGCACAAACATATAATTACATTACAAGGTAAAACAGGGTAAGATCACAGTTTTTTGTGTGTATTTGTTAATGAAAAATTTGAGGACACATTCATGTTTTTATTTGTGGCGTAATAGTTATATTATTTATTTTGATGTAAAAAGATAAAATTAGACCCTTGAGGTGTGATTGGCCCCAAAAGTGGCATGTTGTTTATAGTGTTAGTTTTACATTTAATACTAATTGTAATTAATGGGATTATAATTAAATATTTCCATGAATTAGATGTATATTTCAGACATCTTCAATTAAAATATAGGAAATGTACACTACCAGTCAAAAGTTTTTGAACGGTAAGATTTTTAATGTTTTTTGAATAAGTCTCTTCTTCTCACCAAGCCTCTATTTATTTGATCTGAAGTACAGCAAAAACAGTAAAATTCTGAAATATTTTAACTATTTAAAGTAACTGTTTTCTATTTAAATATATTTTAAAATGTAATTTATTCCTGTGATTTGAAGCAGAATTTTTAGCATCAAGTCACATGATCATTCAGAAATCATTCTAATATTCTGATTTGCTGCTCAAAAAACATTTATTACTATTATTATAACACTATTACACAATACCATTCAAAAGCTTGGAGTCAGTGTATATATATATACATATATATATATATATATATATATATATTGTAGAAATTAATACTTTTATTAGCAAGAATGTTTTAAATTGATCAAAAGTGATGATAAAGACATTTATAATGTTACAAAAGATTTGTATTTCAGATAAATGCTGTTCTTTTGAACCTTTTTTGAAAGCAAATCAAAATATTAGAATGATTTCTGAATAATCATGTGACCGGAGTAATGATGATAAAAAAAATCAGCTTGAAATCACAGGAGAAAATTAAGTTTTAAAATATATTCAAATAGAAAACAGTTATTTTAAATAGTAAAAATATTTCATAATTTTACTGTTTTTGCTGTACTTTGGATCAAGTAAATGCAGGCGAGCAGAAGAGACTTATTTAAAAAAACATTCAAAATCTTACTGTTCAAAAACTTTTGACTGGATGTGTACATATTCATATGCCTGTATATACACTCATAAAATGCTTGTGAATTTACCTTTCAGATGAATCTCTTTTACTGGAATTCTGCTTTGTGTTATTGGTTATTCAATTAAACGGTCAAAATACATTTTAAATAGAACAGTTGAGTTTGATTGACAGGCGACCTGACCAATCACAACGCCGAATCTGCCGTTTTGTCTAACAAACAAACCACACTGGAGAGTAGATTAACGTCGGTGGACTTAAAAAGTACTGTGTATTGATATCTTCTGATGTTCATTCATATTTAGTGCTATAACTAGTAAAGAGGAAGAGACGATCGGTTCACCTTGAACTAAGGCGCTACATCGATCTGTGACGACACATTCAAGAGCCACAAAACGGTATTTATTGTTTGAATTTCTTCCATTTGAAAGCTGGGGCTTTGTTTTATACATATACAAGGGGGACTAACGTTACCTTTTATACCTTGTATATCCCTAAAGGGTGCGTGTTAGTACCTTAAAGGTACATATTAATACCTAAAGTGTACATATTAGTTTCTAAGTACGTATTTTGAAAGGGTACCACTCCAATGACAGATTTTTCAGAGAGAGTAACAATGAATTTGCTTCCCAGCAGTCCCCTACTAAGAAGCCACATTTGTTTAAGCCATTTCCCCTTTGTTTTAAAAGCCTCTCGAGGGAACCCTCAAACTGTAGTCACTTACAAACAGAACACCGCCATTAGGAGCGAACAAACGCGTGGTGGTGTTTGAATAATAGATGAGCGGAGCAGATTCTCTGAGAAAAAAGCTAGCAAGAGTGAAACATCCAGCACGTTTACCTTTCAGGTGAGGTGTGTAAAATACGTCTTTAAGTCTTCGCAAGTGCAGCTTCTCTGCTGCTAATGGCCCTCGGTGGATATAATTAAACTGGAGCATTTTGTGGTATGGGAAGCTAATTATAGTCTCAGTCTGTGGGGCAGGTTTTAACCCCCTGAACGTCTGGCCTCAGAGATCCCGCTTACAGTAAAATAGGGGTGGTCCTTATGGATTTAGTTCCTATATAACTTCACCTGCACTCTTAAAAATAAAGCTTCCAAAAGGGTTTTTTTTCACAGCGATTCTGTAGAAAACAGTTGTGGGTCCCCAAAGAATCTTTGAAACAGTTCTTAAAGGAGAAGTCCACTGCCAGAACAACAATTTACACATAATTTACTCACCCTCTTGTCATCCAAGATGTTCATGTCTTTCTGTCTTCAGTCGTAAAGAAATTATGGTTTTTGAGGGAAACATTTCAGGATTTTTGTGCATATAATCGACTTGATTGGTGCCCCGATTTTGAACTTCCAAAATGTAGTTTAAATGCAGCTTCAAAGGGCTCTAAACGATCCCAGTCGAGGAAGAAGGGTCTTATCTAGCGAAACAATCTGTCATTTTTTTTCAAAAAATAAAAATTTGTATACTTTTTAAGCACAAAAGCTTGTGTAGCACAGGCTCTGGGATGTTCGTTCTTGAATGATTCGTTCATTTTGAATGGATCTTTAATGTGACTCGGGAAGAACGAGTCGTCTCGGGGAGTCATTCAGTCGCGCATGCGCAACATCCTATTAGGTTCTGTACTGGAATTAGTTCACCTGTTTCGAGTCTTCAGGTTTTTCGAGTCGTTGTTCATCTTATGGGACTGTCACGTGATGAACTAACAACTCAAACCTAAACACTTGTCAGATAAGAGGTGAGGTGAGCTAATTAGAGACTAAAGACCCAGGTAAACAATGAATTAATCTTTTCTGTTTCTTACAGCATTACAGTTTTGTCTTGTTTTTGTAGTGTGATCAACGTTTGTGTAAGCAGTAGATGTGTTAGGGAAGTAACGTAACATTTTAATTATATCTTGCTAAAATGAACGAAATGACTAAAAAAGATCCGTTCATTTTGCTGAACGAGACTCAAAGGTCCACGTCAGTAAAATGATCCGAACTTCCCATCACTACTACAAATCACATGTAAGTTCATCGTCTGTGTACTCCGGCTCAAAAAGGTAGAGAATGGCGAAAAACTCCATCTTATTTTCTCCTACAACTTCAGAATCTTCTGACATTGTTGTAGCTTTTTGTTTGTAAACAGCGTTTGACTTACTTGCACTTTGTTAGACTTTGCACGTTCGCTGTGTAAACACTGGGTCTGTAGTTCCGCGTGACCTTTCGACGTGATTCAATTGTACGTAGTGTCGTGAACGCGCATCCCAGAACCTGTGCTACACAAGCTTTTTTGCTTAAAAAGTATACAAATTTTTATTTTTCAAAAAAAATGACCAATCGTTTCGCTAGATAAGACCCTTCAGCTGGGATCATTTTGGAAGTTCAAAATCGGGGGCACAATTGAAGTCCATTACATGAAGAAAAATCCTGAAATGTTTTTCTCAAAAACCATAAGTTCCTTACGACTGAAGACAGAAAGACATGAACATCTTGGATGACAAGGGGGTGAGTACATTATTTGTAAATTGTTGTTCTGGAAGTGGACTTCTCCTTTAACTGTTTTTTCTTAGTGTGAAGAACGTTTTAAAGGGACAGTTCACCCAAAAATTTAAATTCTGTAATTTATTCCTCATCTAGAAACATGTATGAGTTTCTTTCCTCTGTTGAACACAACAATAGAACAGCTGACCGTAGCCATTGACTATATGGAAGTCAAATGTTTGGTTTCCAGCGTTCTTCAAAATATGTTCTACTGTGTTCAGCTGAAGAAAGAAACTTATACAAGTGAGTAAATGATGACAGAATTTTTGGGTGAACTCTCTGTTTAATAATCTAAATAACCTTTTTTCCATTCTAAAGAACCTGGAAAGATTCTATGTATGTTAAAGGTTCCAAAAGATTCCAATAAAGAACCTTTATTTTTAAGAATGTGTGTCATTTTCACACAGATCCTCAGAGCTGCTCCATAACTGCTGGAGTTTGAGTTGAATGGATTCCTAAGGCCGTAGCATTGCAGTCTGAGTCTTTGGAGATTGGTATTGACTTCATTTATGCATTTGGCTGACTCCTCCATCCAGGGTGATGTTCTTACCAGAGCCCCAAGTCCATCTCTGGAGGCAGCAGCAGGTGTGTGATGACTCCCCGCATGCGCTCCGGCCATCGATCACCATATAACACAAGCCCCGCTGTACTATTACAATACCAGCGGCTTCAATTACAGCCTGAGTTACGTCCCTTATTACATGTAGTATGACCCCGAAAAGGTCTGTGTTTTAGTGCTCAGTGCTGTCAAAGCAATGTAGAGCTCAAGTGGGGCGTACAGGTGGAGATCCGATTTACCTTTGGGACTCGTGCTTACTATACTGACTCGAACGAGCTGGACTTGTTATGCGCGTGCTGTCACAATGCTGTTAGTTGATCGTCTGTGCAGGAATTTTTAAAGAATGTGGTTTGAAAAATAATAAAGCAATAAGAAATAACACTGGGTCATTATTATCGCCATCTAGTGGTTTGTTTATTTATCTATTGTTGTCTTATCTTAGTTCTCCTGAGATTGAAAATTCAGTCAATATTTATTTATTTTTCCATGACAGTAGTAGACATTTTTTTAAGAATCTTTATGCACCTCTTTTGCATATAACAGCAGTTCATAGTGACTAGCTGCCTATAATTAAATAACATAATGAAATTATTAATTGTATTAATGAATTATAAAGCATTATAAGGCTGCACTTTTTGGGTGAAAAAATGGGTTAATAAAATTTGCTATTGCAATAAAAAAAATTACTCTGCACAATTTGGCCCACAATTCTGCGATTTTGTGATTTATTATTATTATTATTATTATTATTATTATTATTATTATTACATATTTAAAAACATGAAATATTATCATAAATCAGATATTTAAGAAAAAATTTAAGAAAAAACATAATTAAATTAAATTAAATTAAATTAAATTAAATTATTAATTGTATTATTGAAGTATAATGCATTATAATAAGGCTGCACTGTTAAAAATGGGTCAATAAAACTTGAAATTGCAATAAAAAACTGACTCAAAATTACTAAAAAAAATACTACTTTTTTTAAAGGCTGCCCAATTTAACCCAAAATTTTGTGATTATTATTATTATTATTATTAATACATATTTAAAAAATATATATATATTAAACAAATCAAGTATTTAAGAAAAATTATATAATCATTTACAACTGTAAAATTACAATACTAATATCTATGGTGTGTATATATATATATATATATATATATTGAATTAAATCACAAATGTCATGATTTAATTCAATACTAAGACAGGATTTTTCTCCATATAATGGACTTCATTGGTGCCCCGATTTTGAACTTCCAAAATGTAGTTTAAATGCAGCTTCAAAGGGCTCTAAATGATCCCA